>BMAO01001814.1:0-20725 GCA_019973975.1 Trichonephila clavata | reverse complement strand
GCCGAGACAAATCCAACTCTTACCTGGCAACGGCGTGTTTTCACGCTTTGAAGCGCCCCAACATTCAGTCACCTCTGTTCGCTCCAACTAACTAACAATTAACTAAAATTAATCAACAAATTAATTAATTAAGCTCTTAACTAACAATTGCAGTTACAAGATTTTATATTAATAATTAATTTAATTAATTTCAACAATAATTAATTAAATAACTAATAATAATCAATTAATTAATAATAAACTAAGTAATTAACAGTAACTAATTAAGTACTAATAATACATTAATAAGTAATCAATAAAAATTATTTTAACAATACTTAATTAATTAATACTAACAAATTAATAATAATAAGTATTAATTAATCAAATTAAATTAATAATAATTAAGTATATAATAATAATTAATTATTAATAATTAATTAATAATAATTGATAAAAAAATCGAATATTAGTTAAATTAATAATTGATTATTTAGTTAAATATTAATTGATTGGATTAATTACTTTTTCCAATAATCAATTAATTAAGCTCTTAACTAACAATTGCACAGTTACAGGAATTTTTTTATTTTAATGCATGCGTTTCAGCCATTTAATTGTTAAATTGTAAACCATTTTAATTGTTTAAATACCCCCTGTCGCCAGGGAAAGAGCTAATGTGCCTCATGTAGATGCTACACGACCTGTAAAAGAGCAGAGTCTAGGTTAGTATGGTATGGAAGTACACAAAATTAAGCTTTAGCGTCGTCCTCGTCATTTATCTCGGATCCAAATACCGAGTTCCGAGTCCTCCAAATAACACTCGAGACAGCTTCAGTGACTTTTATCAAAGACACACTGCAATGTAACACGAGGCTATTTGAAACAGAACTCTTATAATTTTGATCCATGGCGTCTAAACTGGCATCTCGCTTTCCTCCATTCCATACCCCACCAACATGAGGAAATCCGCTCCTTGCAAATCATTATATTTCTTATTCTTCATTCATAATTATATTTATTTTTAAAATAAATGCTAACTATATCGGTGATATAAAGCAGAAAGTGATCTCAGTGATCAAATGCTCGCAGATCAGTTCGTGTAATAACTAAATAAGAACATAGTGAAAATCTCCAAAAATAGAAATTTTCTTCTAAATATGATGAGATGGAATCATTTCAGAATAAATGTATGATAAAAATTATAGATTTTGGTTGCAATTTTTAATTGCAATTCTCATAATAACCTTCAATATAGTTAAGTGAAATAGCGTTTTTTCTAAATTTTATTTAATTTAATCCGCAAAAAATCCTTAAGCGAATTAAGCAAACTACAATTTCTACACGAACCCCCACGCAGACGCCTCTTGCACAATATCAGTTTAAAAAATATTTCATATACAATGACTTGTCTAGAAAAACACTTTACTCTAATTAAAAGTTCTTAAATCAAGTATACAAAGCCTTAAAATCAATTTCATTAGTAGGTTAAACATAAAAGAATCTAAATGTAATAGGAAATTCCGTAATATTAAAATTCAGTTAGTACAAAAAAAGGCAGTAAATATGAGTATAAAATATTGCTTCAAAGCCAAAAGGAAAATTCTCGAAAAATATTCACAATTAAATTTTAACATTCTACATAAGAATTATTATATTTATTCATTCATAAATTGTACAAATATTTATTATAAAGTGTTCACTCATCAGAATATTTATTTCAGTAAATTTTCCACCTTAGTACTTTTTCAATATTCTGAGAAAAATTTAATTTACTTAAGTGTTGCAAAAATAAAAATAAAGAAATGCACTAAAAATTACGCTATAATTATTTTATTGCAATAAAAGATAGCAAAATCCAAATAAAATCAATACAACATTAAGCGCAAGAATAGTATTTGCATAAAAGCACAATAATCGAAACTAAACTTCCAAATTTATAAAAAAATATTTAAAGAAAAATGATTTTTTTCCAAACATTTGAATAAGTCTTCTTAATCTCAGCAATCCATATGAAAAGTTTTAGAGCGCATATTTTATCATATCTTAACCTTTTACACGCCAATATTCCAATATTAGAACATCAACTTTGAAATATTTCTGAAAAATTCAATTTTATTCATATTGTTCCGTAAAAATTATTTTGAAGACAAAAAGTATGGATTAATTTTTTGAAATTGAAGTACTGTGTTGCTAAAATAAAATAGTCTCTCTGAAAAAAAATTCTAAATAATGCATTTTTTTTTTTTTTTTTTTGATAGGGCAAAATTCAAAAATTTCATGTTACTTATGTTATACCTTATGTTATTCGCTGATAATGTAGCTTTCCATTGGTGAAAGAATTTTTAAAATCGCACCAGTCGTTTCCGAGATTAGCCGGAACAGACAGACAGACAGACCGACAAAAATTTAAAAAAATTGGTTTTTTGTTATGAGGTACCGTATATACTTTTAGTGCATTAAGTAAAAAGCTGCTAATTTGAAATTACAAACAGACACTTCAATTTTATTTATTTGTATAGATTGGGAAAAAAATATGTTTAAAGCTTAAATTTTCGCATTCAGAGCGAGTCGTGACATCGTATGACGTCATAACATCAAAAAATCACTTAAAAATTAAATTTAAAAAAATTTAGATTGCATTTCGAAATAAAAAGTACATAAGAACCTGACCGGAGTCAAATGTAAGGTTGTGTCAAAATTTCAGATAAATCCATGCAGAACTTTTTGAGTTATGGAAGCGTACACAAACCAACACATAACATTTATATATTATATATATATAATATATATATATACTTTGATAGAATTCAACCAAGATAGAGCCCTCATTTTTCTTGCACTAGGGCCTTTAATTACCTAGCTACGCTAACCTTCAGGAAATAACTTTTTTTTAAAGTGAGAGAGTTGACGCAATTTTAAATCAGTAATTTATTCAATTTTACTTCATTCCTTTAAAACTGCAAACGGTAATTACTTTTGATTTATTTTGATGAATAAATGATGATGTTGATTTATTATTAAAAGCTTTTATTTAACTTACAATGTATGTATGTATGTATGTATGTATGTATGTAATTTGTTCGGGTGGAATCTTGCAACTCAATTTTGAAGCTGATATCTTCCTCCCATTGAGCTGAAATTTTGTATACACGTTTAGTTTGGATGACAATGCATGTTTTGACCATTTATATTCCGATATTGCAATTAGTTAAAAAAGATATTAATTAAAAACGTTAAACTAGTTTTGGGCGCCAACTTGGATATATCTGCATTGTTGTAATAATTTTATTGTTACAACAATGACAAAAGTTGGCGTCGAAAATCGGTTTTCAGCCAAACTGGAATTTAATAACGTTGCGCTATTGACAGTATTAATTAACTTTGTCTAAAAAATAATTACATTTCTACAACGTAAAAACAATCTAATTTCTACAACGTATGCAATTTTTTTACAAATTTCTACCTATTTCCTTGGATTTAAATTCAAAACAAAAAAGTAGAGCTATTTTTCAAGTAGATTGGTACATTGTATACCTTTCTCAACGGCTGCCAAGTTAAACTGAGATGGAGTATTGAAGAAATTCTTTAAATAATTTATCTAACTTTAATCTATGAAACTCAGACAAAAAATAATTACAGAATCGGAAAGATCATTTTTTTAATGTATCTTACCCATCAAAAAGGAATCCGCTAGGAAAACAATAAGAGAAAAATATTATATAGAAATGCAATATATTTTCGATTAAAAAAAATAATTTTACAATAAAATGATGTAATTTTTTAAAGAAATTTTCTAATTTTAAGCCTACGAGTAATTTAAATATACCTCATTTTATCACCAGTAATCTAAACACACACTACGACACATGTGTCCTTAAATTTAATTACAAGTAGAATCTGTTAATTTTATTTGAATTTAATTATTGATTTTTTCAAAATCAAGTTTCTAAAGATGTTCTGAGCAATTAAAAAAAAAATTCTTACGTAGAAGATATTCAATGTCCAGCAAAAAATTATCATTATTTGATAAAACTTTCTTTTTTGATTACAAAATGCGTTTTTAGTCTTAAGCATTTTATTGATTAATACAAATATTTAAATGCCTTTTTGAAGTTTTTAATAAACAATTAAAATTTTCTTCTAATATGTTAGAGAAATACATCCCTTATCTTCAAAATATTTCAAATAAATAATATATTCTTTAAGTTTTTCAAAAATAGTCAAAATTTTAATTAAACATTTAATAACTTTGTCATTTATGAAGATAATCTCACTAAACCTTTTTTTTCGTGTGTAGAACAATGTTAGCCAAAATCTGCATGAAGATTGAAAAAATTGCTTAAAAATTACGGATTTAAAAAAAATTGTGTTTTTAGTCTAATACCATTTTGCGAGAATTAATTCAGCTAAACCAGGGATGGCGAACCAGCGTTCAATGAGTTGAACAGGCTGAGAAACCTGTCCAGCGATAACTAAAAAGTAAAAAATAAATTAAATGTAAAAAAACTTTTTTAAGAACAAGCTTTTATTTAAACGCGCTAAAAAGAATAAAATAAGCTTTTCCTTTAAAACTTTTTTTACTATCAACTTATAACGTCATTACACAATTTATATGATATAAAAGCTTGTCGCGAGATTTACCTGTGTAGATAAACAAGTAAAATAAATAACTTGACCTGATGATTTTGGTTTTTAAAAATTCAAACTAAGTAAATATGAGTACTTAAATATTGCGACAAGCTTTATATCATATAAATTGTGTAATGACGTTATAAGTTGATAGTAAAAAAAGTTTTAAAGGAAAAGCTTATTTTATTCTTTTTAGCGCGTTTAAATAAAAGCTTGTTCTTAAAAAAGTTTTTTTACATTTAATTTATTTTTATTGATGATTTTACTTTTGATTTATTTTGTAATTTTCCTTGAGACTTAAATAAATGCACAAACATTTTTATCATATTAAAATAAAATCAAAACATACATTTATTATTTGCTTTCCTGTACAAAGGAAGCATTGAAAATAATGTCCAGATTAATGAAATCTAATTAAAAATATTTTTTATTTTGTAAATTTTCCGTGTTACATCAGCTAATTTTAAGATTTTCGTCTATATTTATATATATATTTCAATGGACTTTTATAGTACTTTTATGTTGATTAATATGCATCAATACTTATTATCTTTGCTTGAATACATCTTCCAAAAACACACTTTTCTATGGAAGAACAGTTTTATAAAGTTTAATTATTAGTGTAAACATGAAATTCCAAAAAGTAGTACTTAAGGTAGTACTGGTATTGGAGTTTTTTTCACGACTTGAAAGTTTAATTCCTAGCATTGATATTTTGACACCAATCGCACTTGCATTGAGCTATAGAAATAAAAATAAATAAATAAAAAATATCAATAATATTTCTTCATTATTGAAGGAATGGAAAATGTTATGCCTGTGTGTAAAACTTGATTTAAATAATATAAAAAATATTAATTGGAGCATTGCTGGGATGGGGGACCTTTTCCTGGAAGCTCACATCAAGTAGGTTGATACTTTCGATATCTTGTTTCACTAACAACTGGTTCTTTCTTGAAAACATACCGATTTCCGGTCTAGAATTAACTTTACTTTATAAATTCTCTAAATTTTTCTTTATGAAAAATAATAAAAATAAATGCAGTAAAATATTCTTGATTCAAATGATAGTACAGAGAAATCTAGCTTTCAGAAACAGAAAGAGAGATTTGCTTTCATAATAAATAAGGAAACAAAAGTTGATTGTAAATTAATGTTAACAACGTGAGTAAATGATAGAAAGGCTGGTTAATATGAAATTTTTTGCCTTAATTTTGTAGAATTATTCTTTGTTGAAAATTTTATTTACCTTTTTGTACAACGTTCGGGATGTGTTTTATATTTGCACAATTCATCATATTCTGAATATGACACTGTGTATGTCTGATATCCTATAAAGATTTAAAAATTCAAATTTATCTTAACCAGATTATTCACTGAACATTTGGTTACTGAAATACACACATTTGTGTTAAAATTATTCTTACTTTTTGAGAAATATATTACTCTGGAATACCCTACTCAAATCGTAAAGCATTTGAAATTTACTTCAAATCACAAAAAGAAGAAGAAAAAAAGGAGTTTTTTTCATTTTTGAGAATTTTTTATTTTATGTACACGATATTTTACTTTTTCATAGCTGTAGAGTATCATTGAAAAAGAAATCAACTGATATACAACAGTTCTTCGAACATTGTACAATCTTAATATCTTAAATATAAGCCAATATAAAACAAAAAGTGAAAAAATTACAAAAAATTGTTAATGTACTTTATGTACGTTATGGAACAATACGTAATGTACATTAACTTTTACGAAAAAAAATTCATGTCAAGCATTATATCTGCGCAATAATGATTTTTTTTAAAAAAAAGAGTTGAATAAGTCCTTAAAAAATGATACTATCTTTTGTAAGGTATGTATACGATGCAACTTTTCAAACATACAAAGATAAAAAAATATTCTTACATAAGTATTATTACATAAATTTTCATTAAATTTGTAAATTTTTTATGCATAAACCTACAAGCATTCCCAAACAATTCAATCAAATGACAAGGAAATTGTAAAATTAAAATTTCAGATATTCCTCTAACAATCAAACTGAAGGGAATTTTAATGGATTGCAATCAGAAAAAAAAATATTTTTTTTAAATATTCACAGTAAAATCAGGTTGTTTTGCAATTATTAAAAATTTCTATGTAAACATTAATTTACAGGCAGAAAATTTGCAAGTTCATAGAAGAGAGTAGCTGAGTACCTGTAACACAATATATATTCTGTACAGTTTAAATTATATGAGTATTTGTATTGAGTTATGAAATAAAAAACAGTACGCGTCAGCACCTTAGCTTAGAACAGAGGATTTCAAACTTGTCATGTTTTTCGATCTGGGCCCTTGCTTACTTAATATTGAATTTTTGCAAATTCATGGACTTCAAATATGTTTTGGACAGTTGGTATACTGTGGTAGCTCGCTGCTATTTTAAAAACACATTTACTTTTCTATCTGTAGTGAAGTGTTGTGTGAAAAACTAAAAAATACATGTTAATTTTAATTATTTGTTAGATAAAAGTTAAAATTTAGTACCTGTTACACAGAATAAGACAGCAAAAACAAATGATTTTATGACGCTTTTTGGTTACAAATTTTTAATACTTAACATCAATTTAGTTAGGTTTTACCTTAAACACTCCTCGGTTAGTAATGTCCAGTCTATTTTTTTCATAAAAAAGAAACAAATTAAGAAAAACTTTTATCTTTCAAGTTAACAAAATAATTCAAAAAGCAACTTTTTATTTATCTCTATAAAACCCAGATAAATCTTACCCTTAATTGGGCAGAATTTGATTTATCTATTTCTGATATACAATTTCAATTTCAAAATAATCACACAAAAAATACTAATAATTATAGCTTTTTCATTAAATGTTTATAATTATTATCTACCTGAGATGTTTTCAATATTTCAATTGTTTATAACAAATGTTTTTTAGTAATTCATATTAATATTGGTTTAATTTACTTAAATATTTTGAATCAGCAGAAAGAAAAAAAAATTCACACTAAATTCTGAAAAATAAATTTTCTGAAAAAAAAATATTGTCTCTAAATTTTCAGTTAAATTAGCTTCTTTACCTGAATCTTTATTTAGTAGCAAATGACATAAATGGGCTTTCGACTTTCAAATAATATATTGAGAGAAAATCATATGATGCATTTTGTAAATGAAATGAAAATTAATTTTTTTTTTAATTTAGTGCAATAAATACTTTTTTAGAAACATGTTCTCAAAAAAAGAAAAAAAGTCTGGAACACAAAATAGAAAAAGAAAATTGCAACGAGAGAAAGCTAATCAGGAACTGGCGGGATCTCTAAATAAATATCTCAGACCCCCCCCCCCCCCCAACAAGATTAAACGGACAAACAATTGAACCATGGCCATCAACATCAACATCTGGTTGGAATTTCATAATGAAAATTTATCTCAAAATGTAAATTCACCAGAATATGATCCAGAAGAAACCACGATTGTACCAATAGAAAGCTGAGATGTTAAAGTAGAAAATTCACCCGGTAAAAACATATCTCAAAACGAAGATTTTGACTTTGAGTTAAGCGATCCAGCTAACTGGCCTGGTACAGTTTCTATAAAAATTAGAAAGAGATTATTTAATTGAAAATGGCCCTTCCCGCTTGATAACCAAACATTTTCCGAGAGATAATTCTGGCAGAAAGTTTTCAGAATCATTCTATTTTAGAACATTACCGAATGGAGAAAAAGTATTTAGAAACTACTTAGTATATTCAAATTCCCGAAACGCAGTTTTTTGCTCTCTCCTCTCTCTCTCTCTCTCTCTCCTCTCTTTTCATGTAAACTATTCAGTGAGAAGCATTCACAGCTTATTAAGAATGGATGCAATGATTGGGCACATTTAACCCACATTTTGAAAACACATGAAAGCAGAGCATCTCACCTTAAACATAGTTCAAAATGCAGTGAACTCAAAATGTCTTTGCGTAATTTATGTACCATTGATGCAGCTCAACAAAGACTTAATGATGCAGAAAAGGTCTACTGGCAATCGGTTATTGAACGACTTATTTATTTTAGCCCGTCAATGTCTTACATTTAGAGGTTCTTTGAAAGAGTTGTATCATAGTGATATATATATATATAATGGAAATTTTTTGAAGTTGGTTGAAACCATAGCAAAATTTGATCCAATTATCACTGAACATCTCCAAAAAATTCAAACATCTAAAAAAAAAGAACATTGCTCATTACTTAGGGGATCAAATTCAGAATGAAATTATAAGCATTATTTCAGAAGAAATTAAAAAGCATTGATTACATATGATTAAATCGTCAAAATATTACTCATTAATTCTGGACACTACTCCTGATATCAGTCATACCGAACAGTTGACTGTTGTAATTCGATTTGTTTATAAGAACGAGGAAACCAATAAAGTCCAAATTGAAGAACATTTTTTAGGATTTCAATCTGTTGACTACTGGACAGGGTCTGTATGAATTCATAAATGGACATTTAAAATCGTTAGAACTAAAGTTATCAGATTTTCGAGGCCAATCTTACGATAATGGTGCTAATATGAGAGGGAAGCACAAAGGATTGCAACAAAAAATTATTGAAAATAATTCGAGAGCACTCTATATCCCCTGCTCTGCCCATTCTCTAAATTTAGTTGTAAATTATGCAGCTAAAATTTCCTTCGAAACAGTTAATTTCTTCGGAGTAGTGCAGGAGCTTTACAGCTACTTTTCTTCATCCGTTAAACGTTGGTCTATTTTGCAACAGTATGGTGAAAATCTAACTTTAAAGCCACTCTCCAAAACCAGATGGGAAAGTAGAATTCAAGCTTTAAGACCACTGAAAAATGATTTGAAGGGAATTTTGAAAGCGTTAATAAATATTCAAGAAGATCAAACAAGAGACATAGAATCAAGAACCCAAGCAAAAAATTTGATTCAGAAGGCTTCCTCGTCTAAATTCATTTGTTCCATTAACATCTGGCACGATATTTTATATTTAGTAAATGTAGTAAATCAAATAATGCAAAATTCTAAATGTGATTTACAAATCGTGACTGAAAATTTACAAAATCTTATATCAGAAATAAATAATAGTAGATCAGATGAAGCGTATGAACATGCAACTGCCAATGCAAGTATCGTTGCTGATGATTTGGGGGTGGATACTGATTTTCCACAAAGTCGAAACAGGTTTAAAAAGAAACTATTTCAAGATGAACAAACCGACGAGCCAATCAACAATCCAAGACAAAAGTTTAAGGTTGAATTTTACAATATAATATTAGACACTGCTATTTCTTCAATTTCATAAAGATTCATTCAATTAAAAGAACATTACAATTCCTTCAAGGTAAATTAAATTATATAGGTATATAATTATAAATTAGGTATATAATTAAATTATATACCTAATTTAAAAAACTGGAGTGACAATGAAATTTTAAAACATTGTGAAGAATTAGAACGAAAATTAACGGATACTAAAAATATTAATGAAAATGACATAGATGGATTAAATTTGTTTGAAGAAATAAAATCTTTGCTATGTTTTTCTAAAGAGGATATGTCACCTATTGATGTTTTAAATTATATTTATGAAAACAATCTTATCGATACATTTCTAAATATTAAAATAGCTTTACGGATTTCTTTAACCCTGCCAGTTTCGGTGGCTACTGGAGAAAGAAGTTTTCCAAAACTTAAAATTATAAAAAAAAACTACATGCGATCTACTATGGCGCAGGAGAGATTATCGGACTTGTCAATTATATCCATAGAGAGCAAAATTTTGGATAAATTTTAAAAAAAAGGAATTGATACGAGCATTTGTAGCTGCTAAAGCTAGGAGAATCAATATTTGAATATATGTTCTAATTTTATATTTTATTTAAAAAATTTTATATCATTTTTGCTTTGCTTTGTTTTAAAAATTTATGAAATAATAATAAAAAAAATAAGACAAACGTGTTTTAACATTATAATTTTAAAGCTTTTCAGTTCGAAAGTCAAATTTCGAATACTATAAATTTGTTTTATTTGTAGCACTTTATAAGAGTGCAACAGAACCCCATAAAGGGGCGCCAAATTTCAACTTGAACAAGGGCGCCTAGTACCCACACGGCGGCCCTGTTCGGACTATCCGATTCTCGGATCCTTGATTACCGAAACCCCTGCTATAACTAATACCACTCCGAAACACTACATCAAATTGCCGATTTATTCCCTCTCTATTACGCTAATTTCCGTCTATACATCTGTCGGACGAACTCCAACACGAATCCCATTGTTGTCTTGTAACATCAATGCTCGAACACTAGGTTCCGGTCCCTTTCCTTTTACTTTGCTTCCGATTGTAAAAGCTGAGCGGAACCTCCTTATAGTGAATCATCTGTTGGGGCAATCGCATCACTACAGGATTTATCAATGCTTCTTCCGTCTCATTCCCAAATATAATTGTGTATAAATTATTTGAGAAACAAAGTCTGATGGGGAGCCTCACCCCTAGCTTGTTTCGGACCATAGAATGCGACCTCCAGCTCCGATCTATTTTTGACCATTGGAAAGCAACGCCTCTTTAAAAAGTGTAAAATCCATCTCTGCCCTGATCACAAAGGTGTAACCGATTACTTTAAACCAGTCCTTTGCTCCACGTTTAGCACCAATGTAACAACCTACTAAAGGTTAGAAAATTTCATTATTTCTAAATTTTCTGATTGATTTCAAAGAAACTTGAGAACAGAGAGTCGCAAATCAGCATTTAATCTGAATTGAAAAGCTTTATAATATACGTAATCCAATTATAACACATGCTTTCAATCTTACATACTATATTTCTAAAACATGGAATTGGCGATAAAGCGCCAAATATAGAAACCATTTCAACAATTCGTAAACCAGCAGTTTAATTTCTCGGATCATTTCATGTTGTTCCTTAGTGAAAAACGTTTAGCGTCAATTAAAGTGAATTTGTAATCTAATAATTGAATTTGTGTGTGTGATTGATCTACACTGTTCAACAAATTTCCCTGACTTGTAAGTACTCTTGATGAACTCCTGAAATTCGATTCTAATCATTGTTTTTTATTTGATTTTTTTCTCCCTTTTTTTAAAACCATTTCTAGATAGTTTAAATTATTTTCTCTTTTATTCAATTCCTACTATTATAGCTCACAATCTCCCTATACATATGTGTGTTATTGTTAAACTGTATAATTCAAAGAATAACTAGGTATTTCATGAAATAACTTGACAAGTCAGTTAAAGTACATCATAGAGAAACAAATTCATTCTTTACCAAGAAATAATTAGGTATTCGATGAAATAACGGACAGACCATTAAAGTGAAAAATAAACAAAATTTCAAAGATATTTTATAAATTAATTTATTCTAATAGCTAAAATCTTGAAAAATGCATTTTATTTCTTTTGCAGATGAATAATTGATAAATATTAAATGAAAGCAAATGATATATATAATTTAACTAATGTTAGCAATATGAGCAATAATGAGCGGAAAAGAGGGAAAAAAGAATATGTTGCAAAAATAGATATATTTAAATATTATCAACAAAATACATGCTGGGAAGAAAAACTGTTGCTTCGTAAAAACATTTTGTAAACTCTTTTAAACAAAAATATAAGAGAATATTAATTAAAATTTTATGAAATGTATACCTTTATTTTACTTTTCATTGCTTATTATAACAAGGATTGTTGTGATGACACTTTGGATGGGACTTCTTAGTATTTTTTATTTATGCTTTAAAAGAAGAAATTGGTGACAAGATAATTAGGAATTGATTTTGCTTAGTAAATTCATAAGACAGAATAGTGTTTTTCATTCAAGTTTGGCTTTTCATATTCATTATCTACTGAAAAAAATAATTTTCAAAGAATTGTATTGATCAATGTAGGTTTACTCAATAAATTAGTATGAAAAATTTCGTATTATTTGGGATATCTTATAATGGTATTTCGAAGGGGGGGGAGGAAATATAATTGTGTTAAGAGATAATTTGCAAAGGTATTTTAAAGTTTTGATCAAAAAGGAAACATACTTTTAACTAGTTCGTTTTTTGAACAAGAATTAACAATTTATAGCATTTAGTCTTGTGGTTTGATTTTTGCGAGAATATTAGTGCTAGACAACAGGTCAGTTTTGCAGCTATTTAAGTGACTATCTGTGTTCTATTGAATTTGCTAATTTTAATTATTTTTGTCCCTAGTGCTCTCCAGCCTACCAGCTGTACTTCAGTTATTTCTTTATTACCATCGCTGGAAAATTCTGCAGGTAAGAAATTATTTATTTTTTGCAATAAATTTGTGGTAACACTGGATGAGGTATTGATATATTTAAGTGACTGTAGTAAAAGAAGATGGCGCGATTTTCTGTTGCTCAACTGACAGGAATGACTCTACTGTACACTGACGAAGCCATTTCGCAAAGTTCTTAAAGGGATCCATGATAGTTGCAGAATTTTCTAACAACGGCAAATTAAAAATCGAAAAAGAGTCTCCAGTAAATTCAAAATTATTTCACTCTACTATCAGTAGAATATTTTAGAGCAAATATTTTCAGATGAAATTCCTTTACATGGAAAGAATGTTGATTAAGTTGTGCTTCATACCACCGAAGCCTCTGGTCCCATGTCTATTGCCACTTAATTAGAAAAGAAAAAAAAATCAGAAAAATAAAGTGTATCCCATGGGATGAAATACATGTAAATCACCCTACGCTTCTGCACCACCAATACTTTAACCTAGAAATAAAATATTTTGCAATAAGGCTAAAAACTGCAGAGATCTAACCCACCATAATATTTTCCCCTTTCAAATGCGGATTAGAGATTTCCATTGCATACCTAGTACATTTCCCAGGACTTGGTGTCATTTTTTGGTGTGGCACAATATAGGTGGATACCGATTGCCACACTTTAATTCTGGCATCTAGTTTCCTCCTTAGAGGGAGGCACCTGTAAGAACTGTCTACTGACGATGGGAAATAGTACTTAGAAATTTATTTTTGCTTAGAGCACCCAAGTCACAAATAGGCACTCTTGGGCTCTTTAATATGCTGCATAATCAAATGACATGGATTCTATCGATTTTCTGCCTAATGAAAATCCACTGACTTGGGCCGGGATTGAACCTGCAAACTTAAAGGTTAAGTCCGGCGTCTAATTATTTACGCCACCTAGCTTGTTCATTATGCAATTATCTGTTTTGATTAGATATCTTACTAATGCGGAGTAAATAAACTGTCCCATTATACGAATTTATTACTTTTATTGCAATGAAAATAATCAATTTTTTTCCGATTGCCGTCTACACTTCTACACGATAAATGTTGATTGGTTAATATTGATCTTTCTGAATTTTCGCTATTTTGCACTAAAGAAAATAATTGCCCTCGTAAATAAGGGCTTCCAAACATAACTGCTGTTCGCATAATAAACGATAAATGTTCCAAAACCGATCGACTTAGAAATATGAATAAAAATCTAGAGTTCCATAGAACTTTGCTTCATAGAAAAATCACATCAGATTTCAATTAAGTTCATTTGTCATCAACAATTTCAAACTCGATAGATGGAGGTCAAGTAAAAGTTCGAAATAGTAACTAAAGATTTTAAAATGAGAAAGTCTTCTATTTATTGTTCTGTTTCTAACCCTTTAATTTAGTGAGTATATTCAGTAAATTTTAATTTATGGGATTTAATCAATAAATATTGACCGAGCTTTCAAAAAGCGACAAGTTTCCTTTTTCTATTTATTTTCTGCAGAGTAATAAATTTTAATATTATCCAATAGAATTGCAACAACATGATTTTCTCCTTGCAGCTTAAAATTAGGTTTATTAAGATGACTTGTGTAATATTCACTGAGGTCCTTTATCCATTGTTGTCTATCTTTTATTTCATCAAATTCATAAATTATGTTTCCAAAAAAATTATAATTTCGTCCAGCAATTTAAAGAACCGTTTTAACACTTTATGATTTGAAAGACATTGAACTTCCATTTTGTATAGTAGATCGTTGTATTCACTTTCTAAATCATGGGTGTCTAAACTTTGGCTGCTTGCGGGCCGCATTGTAAAAATAATTTTTTTGGGCCTCACTGTAAAAATAATTTTTTTTCTGGGCCGCACTGCAAAAATAATTTTTTTCAGTGGGCCGCACATACCAAATTTTTTTAACAAATGGAAGTAAAAATTAACTTTATGTAGTTTTATTAAAATAAATAAATTTATATTTATTATAATTTTTTTATAATTCAAATTAGACATGAATAGGTACACATTTATTTTAAATTTGTAAAAGTTTCATTTCATTCAGTTTGGAAAGGAAAAAAAGATGGAAAAATCCAAGTTAATGAGAAGAATGAATTTGTGTTTGTGTTGAACAAACAAATTGATATCTGGTTCAATAGACGAAGTTGCAATTCTTAATGCATTTCAAGATGTTTGTCAGTGATCTTTGTCGTTTTTTTTTTTGTATGCTTCATTTTTGGAAAATAACTGTTCACAAATAAAGTACTACCAAAGGCTATAGAGACATTTATAAAGCATGAATGTGAAAATGAGGATATTTATTGCGCAGTGTAGGTAATCTTTATAAAACTCCAGTACAGAAACATTCCCAAATTTTTCTTTCAGTTCAATGTCATAATATGTAATCGAATAAGTTTTATTACACTGGAAATAAAAATTTTACTTTCCATTTTGAATTGGCCATTTTGCCAATTTTTCCAGAACATCGAATTTGCGATAAAGCGCCAAATATGGAAACCATTCACAACAGTTCCCAGAGCGCTTACTTGATCTAGGATCATTTTAAGATTCTGTGTGCTTAGCAATCGTTTGATATCTGAGTTATAGAAGTTAAATATATAATTAGAATTTCTTCAAGATACTTAATTATTCTCCGTGATTTCTTGATTTGTAAGTAC
The DNA here is from genome assembly GCA_019973975.1 of Trichonephila clavata. Classification (NCBI taxonomy): domain Eukaryota; kingdom Metazoa; phylum Arthropoda; class Arachnida; order Araneae; family Nephilidae; genus Trichonephila; species Trichonephila clavata. Next base: position 5,166 of record BMAO01001814.1, on the reverse strand, counting down.
ACTCATTCATGAATTCCTTAAATTCGATAGTAATGTTTAAAAAATTTGTTTCTATTTTAGACAATGATTTAAAATTGTATATTTTTCTTTTCAAATAGAACTATCGAATGCGGTATTTTATATTTATATATTATACATATACTATCGGATCTCTGTTTTACGAACCTCTATTTGCTAATTTTTTCTATTTTATGAATTTTTTTTTGGAACCAAGAACATATATTGTTAAGGCCCATGTAAACGTCTACTTGGCATGTTGGCGCCATAGCGTGGCGATGTTAATTTGTAAGCAAATAAGGGTGACGCTTAGGGTTGCCACAGCCACGTGTTTTGTTCAAAATGTTAGGTTATTAATTTAGTGGACTGTAGTGATTATAATTTTATAAGAAATCCAAAGGTTTTTAAATCAATTTCTTTTTATTCCTGTTCCTTCCAAAGACTTCATGTTGGAAGTCGCATAAATAAAAAGAAATTGATTTAAAAACCTTTGGATTTCTTATAAAATTATAATCACTACAGTCCACTAAATTAATAACCTAACATTTTGGTCAGTAGAGCGCGGAGGTAACTTGCGTAAAATTTAAAATAATTTGTTGTTGAATTACGCGTCCTTTGTCTCGTTATTAAAATGGAAGGAGCAGGGGCTCTTGAAACAAATGAAATGCTTTCCGTAACATTGGCGGAAAAATCAAAAACCTTAAATCGTCGACGTGGCAGCTACAAAGCTAAAATCACCAAATTGCAATCCTTTTTAAAGGATAAAGCCTCGAATGCAGAACAATTGTTGCTTCAAAGTAAATTAGATAAAGTGTCGGAGATGTATTCTAGTATGGAAGCACTAAAAATAGAATACTATGAAGTTGTAGAAGATGAACAATTGCCGAATTTGGAATTTATATTAGAAGAAATGGAAGACGACCTGGAAGAAATAAAGGTAGGCTTACAAACTTTATTATTAAAACATGATGATATTTCTAAAAATGTATCTATTTGTAATACTGCTTTAAGTAATAATGGTAATTCCCCAAAATCTAGTTTCATTAAATTACCTGATGTAAGCCTACCCGAATTTCATGGTGTAATTGAAAATTGGAGTGATTTTAAAAGACAATTTGATAGCCTAATTACAAATAATTCAGTGCTAAATGATACCCAAATCTGTTTTATTTACGTTCTGCTTTGAAAGGTGAAGCACGAACTATCGAAACCTCGGAAGATACGTTCGAGTCATTAATGACTGTTTTAATTAAAAGATATGAAAACAAACGTGTAATAATAAATTCTCATATTATGAATATTTTAAATTTTGAAAAACTTTGTATTGAATCATCTAAAGGTCTTAGGAACTTGATTGATGTTATAAATAAAAACCTAAGAGGTTTAAAGCTTATGGATTTAGAAACTAATGATCTCACTCATCAGTTTTTAATAAATATTATTATCCGAAAGTTAGATATAGAATCCCGAAAATTGTACGAAATGAGCTTGACTTCAACTGAGTTGCCGAAATGGGAAATGTTTTTGGAATTTTTGCAAAATAGAACGCAAATATTAGAAAATTTGCACGGAGTTCAGGGACCTCCATTAAAATTGAAAACTCCATTTCTAAGCAAAGGCAAAAGTTTCATAGTGAAGTCCAATAACAATAATAATTGTTTGTTGTGCAAAACATCACATCGTTTGTATGATTGCACACTTTTTCTAAAAATGAATCCCTTGCAAAGATTCAATCTAATTAAAAAACATGGACTCTGCATTAATTGTTTAAATAACAATCATAAAGTTGCGCTTTGTAAATCAAAGTATACATGCAGATTGTGCCGAGGAAAACACAATTATTTATTAGGTCGGTCAGAAAACGGACAATCCGACACAGAAGGATCTTCTTCGAATACGTTATTTACTCAGCCGGCTCTGTCAGTGGCCCCCACTTCTAACAATGGTGGGGTAATAAATAATCCTACCGAACCCCAAACGGTCCAGCCATTCTCTTCTCTCAATCAAAGAAGAATAAGCTCGTTTTTCTCTCCACTGCTATTGTGGGTGTTTGGTCTCCACTGTTGAAGAGTTATGTTCAAGGTAGGGTAATTCTAGACAGCGCTTCTCAATCGCATTTTATGACCCTTCAGTTTGCTTCAAAACTTGGTCTTGAAAAGGAAAAAATAAATCTCGCAGTCAGCGGATTAAGTGAAAATTCAACAAATATTAAATGGAAAATAAATGATGCATTTATTAGTAATAACGATTCTTCTCTTATACTTCCCCGTTAGATTTTTTAATTGTTCCTAGGATTACTGATTTTGTTCCTTCAATCCAACCTAATCTTAAAATTAAAAGGTTCAATGACATTAATCGTTCTATCTTAGCTGATCCCAGTTTTGACAAACCTGGAAAAATAGATATGATTATAGGAGCGGAGCTATTCTACCAAATATTAAAAGATGGTCGAAAGGTAATTTCAGACAATGTAACATTAATTAATTCAGTTTTCGGATTTATTGTCAGTGGATCTGTTAATGCAATTAACCATAAAAGTAATTGTTTCTTAATTTTGGAATCGGAAAATATTGATAATTGCATTAAGAAATTTGGGGGGGGGAGAGAGAGAGAAGTAGAGGAAATCATCCTGGATAGACCTTTAAGAAAAGAAGAAGAATTTTGTGAAATACGTTTTAAAAACACACATAGACGAGATTGCAAACATCAATTAAAAACCTTTGTTGCAAACAGAGTCTCCAAAATTCAAGCTCTTACATCTAACTATCAGTGGAAACATATTTCATCTTGTGATAATCCTGCTGATGCCATCTCCCGTGGAGTCAATCCTTCTGATCTCAAGCGCCTGGAACTCTGGTGGTCAGTACCATCTTTTGCCATGGAAGATATTATTGATGATTTACGCCAAAATGAATTAAATTCCCCTGAAAAGGAACTATATTTGACAGAACTAAAAACTGTGACTTCTACAAACTTAATTCTTTCGTCAAACAATAATTTTATAAATCAAATCCTCTCTTTAAGTAATAATTTTCATAAAATAATTAGAATTCTTAGTTTTATTTTCAGATTTGTGTTCAATTGCAGAAATAAGGAGAAACGGAGTGGTCCTTTGACTGTCCAAGAATTTGAGAATGCCTTAAGATTTCTCATTAAGGGAGTACAATCAATGGTATTTTATAAAGAAATAAATAGTTTAACAAAAAAGGAAATTGTCAAAGGAGCTGTAAGTAATTTAAATATTTTTCTGGATGAATTTGAATTAATTCGTGTTGGAGGGAGATTAGATTATTCTGATTTGTCATTCGATCAGAAACACCCAATACTCTTACCGAGAGATCATAAACTTACTAATATTATAATGGAACATTTCCACATAAATAATTTACATGTCGGTCCCCAAACCTTACTTCATCTTGTTAGGGAAAAATATTGGCCATTAAATGGGAGAAATAATGCTAGGAGAATAGTTCATCAATGTATTAAATGCTTTAAAGCCAAACCTAAAATAGAAGAGCAGCTAATGGCATCATTGCCTAAAGAAAGAGTGACAGTAACTCCCCCATTTACAAATACTGGTATCGACCTTTGCGGTCCTTTTTATATTAAATATAAAAATCAACGTAAGGGGGTTTTAAACAAAATTTATGTAGCAATATTCGTTTGCTTCTCGACCCGAGCTGTTCACTTAGAAATTTTAAGTGATTTAACTTCTGATGCTTTGATTGCAACATTAAAAAGATTTGTTGCTCGTCGTGGTATTCCCAGCATTATACTTTCTGATAATGGTACTAATTTTGTTGGTGCACATTCAGAATTAAAACAATTATACAAACTTGTGGAAACTCCCCCGGATAATTTGGCATCTTATTTGATTTCACATTCAATATCTTGGAAATTTTTGCCTCCTAGATCTCCAAATTTTGGTGGACTCTGGGAGGCAGGCGTGAAATCGTTTAAGTATCACTTGAAAAGGACAATAGGTAATTTTAATTTAACTATTGAAGAATTTTTAACTGTTGTTAATCAAGTTGAAGGTATATTAAATAGTAGACCACTAATTCCTTTATCTCTTGATCCCAACGATTTCAGTTCTTTAACACCTGGACATTTTTTAATCGGTCGCCCAATTAATTCCATTCCTGAATCTAATATAATTGAGATTCCAGATAATCGACTCTCTAGATGGCAACAAGTTCAAAAAATTAATCAAATTATTTGGAAAAAATGGTCAAGGGATTATTTAAACAATCTTCAACAACGCGGAAAATGGAAATTTGAAAAAAGTAATATACAAAAAAATAGCCTTGTCCTATTAAAAGAGGAAAATCTTCCTAGTTGTACTTGGCCAATGGGTAGAATACAAGATGTAGTAATAGGGAATGATGGAAAGGTACGAGTTGTCATAGTAAAAACCTCTCGAGGAATTTTCAAACGCAGCATTTCTAATATATGTATTTTACCAATTCCCAATACTCGAAATGTACGCTTTATTTAAAATGTATTGTTTGAAATGTTTATATATCAACAATATTCCATGTAATGTATTTTTGTATCTGTATATTTTATTAGTATTTCTCTTGTTTATTATTGTTTTTTATAGAATTTATCATGATTATTGAAAATATTATCTCTTGAAATCCGGAGGATTTCAAGGTAGGGCGGTGTTAAGGCCCATGTAAACGTCTACTTGGCATGTTGGCGCCATAGCGTGGCGATGTTAATTTGTAAGCAAATAAGGGGTGACGCTTAGGGTTGCCACAGCCACGTGTTTTGTTCAGTTGGAATGCTTTTGTACAACTGTCCTGTTCCTTCCAAAGACTTCATGTTGGAAGTCGCATAAATAAAAAGAAATTGATTTAAAAACCTTTGGATTTCTTATAAAATTATAATCACTACAGTCCACTAAATTAATAACCTAACATATATATTTTATTATTTTCTTCGTAAAATAACCTCCAAACAGCAAAGTGCATTTTCTGTTTAACGAACTTTTTCTTTTTCCTCTTGGGGTTCGATTTTTTGCTCTCAATTTTAAAAACATTTCTGAATATTTCAAATTATTTTTTCTTTTAATTCCATTTTATGGTGATCTATTGCCTTGAAATGGTTTTATCTTGCAACTAACTCACCCCAGAGCAATTAAATAGCTGAAAGTTTTGAAATAAA
>BMAO01001813.1:0-21428 GCA_019973975.1 Trichonephila clavata | reverse complement strand
AATTTTGAATTACGGTAAATTGAGGCCTCAGGATACATAAAATATTCAACCTTTCAAAGAGAGAGAGAAATAAAATAAAACAGACATTAGCTATATTTTTAGATACATAACAATATTTTGCTATATTTTTTACACATAGACTTTTTTTTATCAAAACAAAACTGGGATTTTACGAGTTGCCTCAAGTGAGTGAGTGAATATTAACGTCGCACTGTTCAGCTACATGATGGCTTTTGGCGACGGACCGCGTAATTTTGAAGCATGGTCAAGTGACGAGAACGACACCTGAGCTGGCACCACCCTCTCCTGACTACCACACCAACGGCAGGACATTGAGTCTCGACAGATTAAACGGGCATCGCCCTCTCTACACGTCCCCTCTTTACTGGATCTAACCCGTAACACCTCGGCCAAGATATCGGGACCTTAACCGTTAGGATACCACGGCCTGCTGCAGCTCTGAAAGCACTTGTAAATCAGGGGTGGTCAACCTTTTAGGGCTGAGTGCCACCACCTGATTAATTAAATTATGCGTACCACTTTCAACTTTTTCAACAAAAATATAAAAGGTGAAAATTTTTTACTTATAGGCTTATAATGAGATTTTTACGTAAATAGCTCCCTTTATAGACAAATCTAACTCTAAATTAAATATCCCATAGCATCGGTAAGAAAAGCTTAATTCCATTGCCAATCTTCAATCTTGAATAGCAAGCACTCTCGAGACATTTTAATTGTTTTCTTCCAGATATTTCAAAGCAAACACACACATACACACCAAAATCTCGCAAATGCAAATGCACCAAATCTCTCTCCTTTGGAAAACCATCCTTTATCACAATGATCATTCTCTACACGATAATTTTCTATAGTTATTCACTTACTGTTAAATCCGGCCTTTTTCGCGCACCGATACTTTCAACCTGCCTTTTTTAATTTTTAGGTATGTTCGGCGTATAACGCGAACCCTCTTTTTTACGTGGTATGTGAAATGTACGTTGGTGTGTGTTGTTGTTGTAGTGGCTTATGCCACCTGTCTGACGTAGTCAGATCGAGGCCCACGAAAGTCATCATGGCAACGGGCTAGAGATACTGTGACGTATGTGCGTCCCCCTTTCAGACATCTGGGACTTGCTTCCCACGGCCGGGTCAGTTTTTAGAAGAATGATGACCACACGTGCAAAGACACCTGCAGTCGCTAATATACTGCGACGGACGTGTCTTAATTAGCCCCTGCAACCTTTGACCCGAGGGGAAGCATTTCGCCACCACCGGATGTGGGGTGTGAAAGGGGACGCGCCGAGGTCGGTCAACCGCAGGGAGGGCGGCAAAAGAACCCGTGAGAGAGTGAACAGCGGAGACTGGAGTGAACGGACACCAACAAGATCCCTCCCTCACAAAATTATTTTGGACTCTAAAATCAGCTCATAGTGAAAACTTGTATATTAATGTAAATAATAACTGTGACTCAATTAAGCTAAATTATTATATTTCAAACACGCTACCATTATTGAATCAAACGTCACAATACGTCTGTCATTAGCCTAAGCTTTTTGAGCCCATGAAGCCCGTTTTTGCTCACGATAGATGGCGACACGATTCGGACTCACAGATTTAACGAGCACGTACTCCGTTTTGTACTCAGCGAGTATTTAGTGGCATCGGGCATCAAACCCAGGCCTTCCGGTCTGGCGTCCGATGCTCTAACCACTAGGCTACCCACGGCCCCCTATGTACGTACAATTCTCCAATGTTTTGAATCCCCTTTAATCGAGGTATTATTCCAGGCTTTTAAAAAAATTGTATACTTCTAGAAGTAAAACTCTTCAAGTTCATAAGCTAAGTCATTTTTTTCATATATGCAGAAGTCTTAATTTTTTAATGGTCATTTCCTTTTGTTTTTGTTTTTTGTTTTTAAAGTTATCACTTTTATACCCTGTGTATAACGCGAATCCGTAAATTTCGATCTTACTTTTTGTGTTGTAAGCTCGCGTTATGAGGGAAGCGCTCTCTCTTTCCTCAGTGTGGGGAGGTCGGAAGGAAGACTAGCCATATTTCAAAATAATTCAATTTGTTTACAACACAAGTTCGATCCACCAAAGTTAAGAGATGCAGCCAAAAAATAAATATGAAGACAATTAACGAGATGCGCGAGATATGAGACTTTAAATACTTAGTACACGAACATAATTCAATAGCTCTGACGTCTTAACTATCTAATATAGATTCAATCCCAAGTGGTAGATCGTCACCCTAAGTAATACAATTATCAATTACTAAATATCCATGCCACACATTCAATTTGAAATTGATTAATCATTGCTCCGCTAGCAGTCTCTATCTCTCTTTTCTCTAAGCTCTCTCTGAAAGCTTAGACTATATATAGTAGTCTTAATTTGCTTGATCACGTTCTCTTCTTTGGAGGAAGCTTTCTAATAAAATAATTTTTAAGGACCAAAAATTCCTCAAGAGGACTATTAGTGAAAATATCGCTGATAGAGCCGTCACATTGTTACATACTAGATTGTACAGTAATTAGATATTTTGAAATAAATTATGAGGGTTTTTTTTTGTCTAAGACAACCACATTTCAAAACAATAAAAACAAATTGTTATTTATTATCTTTTCAATTTTTAAAAGAAAGCTTTAAGCTTGGGCGCTCTCAGCTAAATTAAATCCTGGTACAAGTTCGCATCGTCAGAGCTCAGGTGTTTCCCTCTGTGGTGGAAACTGGGCGTCAAAATTACCTGCGGCGATTGGTATCCACCTATACGGCGCCGCACTAAAGAGTGATACCAGCTCTTGGGGATATACAAGGTCTGCAATGGTAAAAATACCAATCCGCAGCCCATTGGATAAATTTAAAAAAAAATTTTCAATATGTCTTCACGTGCCACTGTTACAACTCTGCCGTGACCAACCCGAGGCACACACTGTGGCACGCGTGCCGCTGGTTGGTCACCCCTGCTGTAAACGGTTATATTTTCTCCAGCAAAAAGGAAATACATCCCTAGTCGGAGAATACCTTTTGACCCTTACACGACCATAAGACTGCAATAGTAAATATTAGTAAGTAACTATTTTAGTTTGTTTCTCGTCGTAAAGTAAATAAAATCCATTCGGAAAATATCTAATGGAAATTATTAATTCGGAAAATATCATAACAATGCGCAGTTTTTTGGATTAATATGTCAACTCGATTTGGATCAAAACGTAGTTTTATCTGGCATTTGTTTTCACTTTTTCGAACAAATTATTCATAAAATTATACTTACCGAATAACGTAAGACATGTAAAAAAAAAAAAAAAAATACAGTACAGTAGAGTCCCGTAAACTCGGCATTCGACAACTAGGTAGTCTGGATAATTCGGTCACGCCCTTGTAGGTCCGAGACCGAGCAAGATATTATGTCCGATGCAGAAATTATTTCTGGAGTCCTAGTCAATTAAAAAAATGCCGGAAAATGACTAAGACGTTAACGTTGAGGACACCACACGAACTATTAAAACATCACATAGTTTGGGGCTAAAGGCAGTCAATCCCACCCTTTTAGTACTTTGGGACATCAAAGTGCGTTGCTAATGGACAAACTCTTCTTTCGTCGTCTTCATGATGAAGCAGCAAAATTCAATGGACAATACTAAGGACAACAGGACATTACGTATTTCTTTTTTAAAAAAAGTAGCCACACTTTTTGCGAAGTTGGTTGCTTAATTTTCATTATAGACAGCTGTATGCCTTCATAAAGCGTTTTTCTGAGGTGTGTCTGATCAGGTAAATGACTGCATACTATGTATTCATTAATTTTCATTTTCATGTAGTAAATGCTCTGTCTTCATAAAGTACGTATTTTTCCTTTGTATTTTGTTGTTACTTATGCCACCTGATCGACAGTAACATCAGATCAAGGCCCACGAAATTCATCGCGGCTAAAGGTTAGCCTTAGCTTTGAGCTCCATGCAGGTGACAATACGATTTCACTCGGTTCCATTCCAATTTTGAGAGAGAACTCCCCGAGGGCTGTCTGGGGCCTTTCACCTCTCTTCCGCTTCCACTAACCTCACGAGAGGACTTGCGGCTCGATGGATACTTAGAGTACCCACCCTGCTGCGAAGGCACTATACATTTATAAACATCCATGCCTTCTCCGGTATTCTAACCCAGGCCCTACGACACCGCAGTTAGAGTAGCTAACCACTATACTGGATGGGCGATCTTCGTTTAAAGGTATTTAGGCCGTTTATTTTTAGTTGTACTCTCAAGCAAACAATACATATACAAATGCTGTTTAATATATCTTCTGAGGAAAGACTCGTATTTATTCTTTTATAATCCCATTTTCGGTAACCTGGCATTTTCACAAACTCTTCTACACATCGGTTCACATTAGGGCGAGTTTTTGGGACTCTACTGTACAGTAGAACGTCGTTTATCCGAATCAATTGGGACCGGACACCGTTCGGATACGCGATTCTTCGGATAACCGAAAACCGAATACGATCCATGCAATATATGATACTGGACACTATAAAAATTTGAAAATCATCACATGCGGGAAACGTGCTTGAAGAAAAAGCAAAATAGGTGCATAATGTCGCAATCTTACATTGATTGGGGAAAATAATCACTTATTTTTCGCTGTACCATTGTACACCTTCGTTTTTTCAATGCAAGGTCTCTGATTCTCTTCGGCAGCAGTAGTTGAAGTAGGACAGCACTCTGATTGTTGTTTGTAACACTCCATAGCTGTCTCTAACGCAGAAACGCGTCAGCATTTGCTACTTTCTTTGTTGTTGTCCTCGTCTTCATCCGTTTCATCGTCGACAGGGTCGGATTCTTCTTGCAAGGAAGTCCCAATCTCGTCATTATTTAGCATTTGAAATTCACAGTCGCTTGCCATCCAGGTTTCTACATCAACAAAACTCAACAAAAGAGCACGTATACACCCCCTCACTTGGAAACAAACTGACCTAATATTCCGCGCAGATATTTACCAAATCACACTGCTGAAATTCCCCAAACATCCCTTAACTTGGGTTTTCCCGTCACTTTTGGCCTCACAGGAAACAAATGTCGAGCATTGCACTGTTGGAAAACGTATCCGGTCTTTGGTTCGGATATTTGACGCTTTGGATAATAAACGTTCGGATAAACGACGTTATACTGTATTATTATATATTATTACTGCACAATAAACTGATATAATAATTAAGAACAGCCTGGCGAATATTTTATCTTTAGCGCCTATTAATTTGACATTTGTTTTCTAAATATTCCCGTTAAAACGAGTGTCATTGCGTCATTGCACAGACAAGGCTATAATTAAGTATGACCTTCACCAATTTTAAAAGGGGGAAACATGTTTGTGTCTCTTATAGTCGTGACTGGGTTCTCGGATGATGGAAGGGAACATAAGAATCTTTTGTATGAAATAGTGAGTATTCTTTTCGTGTCTGTAACGAAATCGTATTCAGCAGTTTTGCCAAAATAAAAATCGATGGTTGAAGTGCACCCAACCTTTTTATACGCGATAAATACACTCAACTCTTTTTTTAATTACACGTTAGATACGTTTTTTAGAAAACCGTGGAAGAAAAAAAATCGCGTACTAAAATACATGCAGCATATGGTAAATTTGGGGATATGTTCCATAATTTCAAAAATTCGTGTGATGAAAAATCTTTAAATATTTTTCAAAAAAACTGAGCAAAAAAAGTAGTAATAAAATCCATGTTACATATTTATAAAACAAAAACAATTCATTGTTATTACAAGGCAATAAAAATAGTGCACAGTTAAAATTCAATCAAGAAGTACATATCACATATAAAAATTCAAATTGAAAATAGGAATAAAACTATTAACTAGTAACTATTCATCTCAACTTAATAACAAGCGTGCGCGTTTATATATATATATATTACGAACTGAATCAAAAATGCTATCAACAGTAGGTATGTCAGACGGGTCTGGCACAACTGTCGACTTTGACTCACATAAAGAATTTTGGTCGTTATTAACGGCCTGTGTTGGGTTTTTGTTACAAAGTATGTTATTAGTGGCTGGTTTTTATTTATTTATTTATTTTGGTTTCTTGGTTATATAATACTTGATATCGTGCTACACAAAACTTAAGATTACGTTGAAATTTTAAGGCGCGCGCTATGTCTGGATCAAAAGAAAAGAATGTTGTTCCATACTTGCAACAAATTTAAATCACCTGTTTATAGCTGAAGTTCGATTTGGTCAATATCGACTTCATTATTATCTCTCACAAAAAAAAAAGACCGTGTTTTAAAAAATTATGGGGTGAACGATGTTTCTGAGCCGATTTGAACCCCCCTCCCCCTACATGTTTCGTAAAAGAGAGATAGAAACACACTCGAAAGCAATAAACAAACCATGTCTAGGCACCAATCCTTTCCGTTCCAAGTCTGGCTGAGCAAGTCGCCCTTGAGACATTCCGTGCATAAGAGATAAGCAATTTTGTTAAATTTTATGCGATGATGGAAATAAATAGAAATTCATTAACCCATTTTACCCGATGTTGAGAAATAACATATGGAAATCAGTATTGTGATTTAATTTGATTTTTTATTAGCGTCGCACTCTGAAGCGGCGGTCGCCTCTGTAAAAAAATTTTGATATTCCGCAGAAAAATTGGGGCATTTTTTATATTTTTATAAAGATTCAATTTCAAAAAGGACGAGCAAGAAAACACATTATAATGCTTAAATTATACTTTTTTGATTTGTTACATGGATTATACTTGAAATTCCTTCTGAGTTTAAAGAATTTTTAGTAAAAGCTCCCAGTGGGGCAAATACGCTCAAAAGTTGCCAAAATTTAAAAAAATATAGAGTGATTTTAGGATACTCTCTCATATGTTACTTAGACTACTAACTAAAGTACTGTTTGATAGTATTAAAATGCCCCGTAACACACGAACCTGTTTTTTATTACTGCGAAGTGTACTTATGTCTTGCACAGACTGAGCTATTTCAGTATTAGAGTAATTTACTGGCAACTTTAAAGTAGTTTCGCTCTTAAGTAAATTATTTTTTGATGTTTTTTGGGATTGTGGAACCTTTTTTTATCTTTAGGTATGTGACTATGTTTTAGATAATTTTTTTGTTCTTTATATAGATAGTTTTAGGCAGTGGCGTAGCGTAGGCGGTGCAGATGAGGCCATGGCCCCAAGCGGCATACGAAAAGGGGCGGTGGCATGCACCGCGATATTCAAATTCAAAAAATATTTCAAACTCCAAATCGCGCCCTCGCTGACACAAGTCAAGCGGGACCGGGCGAGTGCGACAGGGTGAGGCCTGGAGCGGGGTGAAGTCACAGAAGCCAGAAGTCGTAATATTTTTACGACTTTGGTATTTCGCACAATTATATGCTTTCTACGTACACTTTATGTATGGAACAATAGAATTTTGTTTGCAGATGGAAGGTGTTAGAAAAGAGACTTCGGAAAGGACAAACAACTGATGAAAAAGAACAAGAACTATTGGCAAAGAAAACTAAAAAATGATCTGAAGGTTTGATAAGAATGTTTGATATCATACAGTTTCTCTGGCAAAATAAAATTTGGCGTTGCGTGGCCACAGAGAAGATGACACCAGTACTAATAGAGACAATACTTTAGAATAGGTACATCTTCTGGCAAAATACGACCCTGTTCTCAGAGAGCATTTAGTAAGGATAAAAATGGACCAAAACTGATCTTTCACTTATATGTCACCTCAAATTCAAAATAAGTTTTTTGAAATTTTAGGAAACAAAGTTCACCAAGTAATTATAGCTCGTGTCCAAAAGGCTAAATATTATTCCATGATTTTTGACAGCACACACCTCCCCGGATACTTCCCACTAAGACCAAACAAGTCAAGTAGAAAGATATGTAATGATCGAAAACCAGGAAGTTAGAGTTTAGAAATCTTATGGCAGTTTTCATTGTGTGAAAAGAAAAAGAAAACTGCGGAAGGTATATGTGATATGATAGTAAGCAAGACTGATGGGCTCGACATTATGAACTGTAGAGGGCAAGCTAACGACAATACTGCCACGATGGCTGGATGCCACACAGGTGTGTAACAGCGGATAAAAGATGTCAATCCAAATGCCGCTAATTTGCTTCTTACTCAATCCATTCGCTAAACCTAGTTTGCGTACATGCAGCTTCAGTGTGGATGTAAATTTGGTGACTTTCTTTGGTACGCTAGAACGCTGCTACTCTTTTTTTTTCTACGCCGACCACCGATCAGTGGCGTAACTAGGTATCCAAGGGCCCTAGAACAAAAAAATGTGGGCCCGAGCTTCGTTGGATTTTATCAGGTAAAAAAGTAAAAATATGTGAATATTTTAAATATACAAAACTTCAATTTTTATTTACTATCTTCTGTTTCTTGGCATTGTTTGCGCTTAAATGCACCATTGGGTTTCTTTTTTTTAATCCATAATTTTAGATCTATAATTTATCCAATACAATTCGTATGTGCTGGAGTACTTACTGAAGTTAAAAGGAAGGAGAAATGTAATGCTACGCTACAAAACGTAGTTAGGGAATCCCTAGCTATTTAATTATTTATTCGGGAGGATCGAACTCATCTACCAGAGGGCTTAGAGCTACAAAATGACCAAATACCTGGAAAATTTATGAAAAATAGGTATTTAACAGGGGCGTAACATACACCCCCCCCCCGCATTGCGGAGGGGGGGGCAGGATTCCAGGGGACCTAAAGTTTCACTGACGCAAAGTACGTATTTGGGCTTTGGGGCCCAAAAACTGACTTTGCAGAGGGCCCTAATATTCTCCGTTACTCCACTGTTATTTTGTTTAGGTTTTACACAATATTAAGCTATGATTGTTACCTGAAAATAATCTTTGTTGTATAAGCTAATAGAAGCAATTTTTTTTCCTGCTACTTTTTGCTACTAAGCTATATACTCGTAGATCAGTTTTTTTTTTGTGTGCTGAACTTACAGGAAATAATTGGTACTTATGTATTAGCGTCAAATAGCGAAATTGGCGCCACACGAATCGCACCATTTTTCACCAAAATCTGGCTGATAGGTATTTTTCATATAACACTCGTTTGAATATTTGTTGTTTTGAGCATTTGATAAAAAGCTAGAAAAGAGAACGAGTTATCACATCGAAGATTTAAAAAAGCAATTGAGTAATTTCAGTTTTTGTCAAGATGGGTGAAAGCGTGTAGAGTAGAAGAAAAACTTACTAAATAGAATAGAGAGTGGCTGAAACATCACTTCTTGAAAGCCCCAACCCTATATAAATTAGATGATAATGCAACAATTGACGATGATGATAATGATGAAGATGGATATTCCTTATCTTCAGTAATTAAACATTATTCATAATGAGGTAATTTTAAAGTATTTTAATTTTTTTAGACTGTTATCAATAAATATGTACTTGCCTTTTTTAAAAAAATTCATCGCAATTCAATACTTTATATGTATAGTGAAAACTGTACCGTTTGCTAATAATTTGAATGGTTATCATACTAAACAGTAATAAATACTACTTTTTTGTAGAAAAAATACTTTAATATGTGCCTTTTTTAATAATAAAAATAATGTTCTTCAGCAAAACTTTCTTTCTCTAAAAGTATAAATGTCTATGAAAACATTTGATCCACTTTAGAAAGTCTCGCAAATTCAGTTTGTTTCATGGCAGTTATAAGGGTCTCTTGTCCCAGTATGCGGCATTTGAAAGCGAGAGTAAATAACCACTTAATAAACTGGCGACACAACGCTTCAGTTGGTTGATTTGCAAGATGGTTTTTCTGTTTTGCCATATGCTATCTACTTGATGTTGCTAACCCCGTTAAGCGAGCAACTGGGCTAAGTTTCTTTAAAGCTACGTCAGAATGACACTCACAATATGATATTGCTGAGCAAATATCATATGTGTGAGGAGCGATCTAAAATCAAAAATCATTTGTGTCTCTTGACATTTTTATTCAAGATAAAAGTAAATATATTTAAAAACATATTTTTATATTTTAGCTATTTTTCTAAGTAGTTTTCTTTCAAATAATACACTTGTCGTAGTCTTCCACTAGCTTTGCTGTGCTTTCTGCATAGTCAGTTGCCACCAAGTCGTTGAACTAATCTTCACACACTTTTTTACAACCTAAATCACTTATACCAGTTTCATAAAGAGCTGTTCTTGAAATTTCAGGAAAGAACAAGCTCAGAGTCCATCATTTGTGAATAGTCTATGTCTTGTTGAATGTTTTCCTTAATGTTTTATTTCTATGCATCAGTTACAAAGGAAGGTCGGCCTGACCTGATTGTTTTTAATGATAAATATTCGTTCTTCTGCCATGAAACGTAACCCACCATTTTCGAACTGAAGCTTTATTCTTCACATTTTCATATAAGTTTCGATAATTTTTCTGTTGTGTTGTTGTTGTTGCTAACCCTCCAGGGTCTGAAGAAGTCTGACAAGATCAATTAAATCGTTGACTCTCAAAAAGTCCAGCACAAGAAAGGAATCTGTGTAGATATCTTTGCTTGTGAGATCCATGCAACGCATTATGCGTTCGGTGGAAGCCTGGTGATCTTGATACCTTGCACAGATGGAGAAGATCTTATTGTTCGCTGAGAATGAGAGGCACTTGATGTGATCACTAGCAAGACGAGAGAGTGTAGTCTGGAAGCACCTGTCACACTTGAGTGCTAGGGCCAGACCGCGTCTATTACCCTCATACCAATGGTGAGTGGTAGGCACCTTTCGATCCACCAAATTTCGAGGTTTTTTTTAAAGAGTATAATTACAGATAGGTAAGGGTAGATGTGGAGGGAGCTGGAAGATTACAGCCCTCCTTTGCTAGTTTGTCCGCCATTTCATTGCCGTAAAGTTCGACGTGAGATGGGATCCACTGAGAATGAATATCATGGTGCAGCGATATATGTTTCAGTTTGTGTAAGATGGAGATACTGGTTTCGTCGCTTACAATAAACCATTTGTAAAGGTGTTGAAGGGAACTATGGTTATCGGAGAGAGTCCAAAGATTACCGTAATTCTTTTCTTAGACAGAATGGCCTCAAGGTTATTAGCTCACTTCTGAAAACTGAGCAGAAATCTGAATTGCGTTTTTTCAGGGACAATTTTTCTTGGAGTGTTTGGACACAGATACCTCTACCGGCCTGGTTAAATATTCTACTACCACCAATATAAATTTTGATTGCAACATTGAGTAATTTTTCTGTAAATTTCGTTAAGGCGGAATTTTCTTTGCAGTCAGAAATTGTATTACACTACCAACTTCACACTTGGTTACCCCATTTAACATTAATTTTTCACCCATTGTAAAATCGTTCAAATAAATGGTTAACTACAGTAGCTGCTCTCACTGTTGTTGCCAGACTGGCAAGAACAACTTGGAAATTCCGTGGCAGGAGTGATGGGAGAATTGTACTCTTCAGATCAAAACAATCTTTACTTTTAGATTGACCCTTGTATAAACATTGTTAATAATTGTTGTTGATTATTCCATTGGTATCATCTGGCATATTCTTCACAGCTATTGAAAAAAATGGAGCTACAGACAGTTCCTTACAAGTTAGGGTTGCTTAATGAATTGGTCCACAAAAGGCTGTATAACTAGTTTGCGCACCATAAAGAATTAAGTAAATGTTGGAGAGGAAATTTCATTTGGTGAAGCAGAAAAATGCCCCATTGTAATGGTCTATAGATCTCTCAATCCATCAAGCAAATAACTCCTTCTTTTTGCTTGGTATTAACATTTGTTCCGTTGCATCCAATTATTGTTACGGCATTTAATTGTAAATCACTTGATACAAAATATTTTGCATTGCTTCTTTTTGGTTTTTCTGTTAGTACAGTTACCTGACAGATATACTCAGTTCCTATGCAAGAATATAGTGTTTTTCTTCTGTGACCTTTGGTTAGCATTATTAACTTAACGCACAAATCCTCAACACCTCGAATTCAAAGTTACCACATCAATACAAATCTGTAGTCACTGTATCGTATTAGGTCAATGAAAACGTACAGCCACACTCTCCAGCTTTTAACTCTCACCATTTCTCTTCTGCACCGTCCTTAAATAGGCTGAAGAAGGACCTTTTGTTAATAAATTGTAAAAAGATGTAACGATCCGAATGAAACGAAAGCGAATCTGTATAAAGTGTTTTTTTCTAGTAATCAGTTAAGTTATATGTGTAAATAAACGTTTGATACCCCTTGGAAAAGAAAACCTTATTTAATCAATAACTATTATGGTTCGAAGAAACCGACAGACAGACATTGTTAATTTGATCGATTCTGCTTCAAATTTTCGAAACTTTTCACGCTATCTGCGAAATTTATTACGATCCACTAAATGCGAGGTCACTCATTTGTGTAAAATTCTAATTTCTTGTAAAACGGCACTGGGGATTGAATCAGCTACTCCACACATCTGAAATTTCGTATCTATCACATTTTCCTTTTTATATTACGAACATTTAAACGATTTTGTGATTGATCCTGCATCCTGGTAACATTTGTATTCGTATACGAAGATGTAGAGGACTTTAAAACCCTGACGCAATGTCACTGGCGACTGAGCATGAGCATCATTTAAAAATATTTTACTTTTTATTTTTTCGTCTTCCTTCTGTCTTGTCTTTTTCTTTGTAGGTTGCAATTACAGTTATTCCTCCAAGAACCCTTTTCTTTTCCGATATTTATCTTTTAATAACAGTTGCTCATCAAAAGGAATTTTCAAGTTTTCCTCCCCGTATTTACATGTGTTAAAATTCGAGTTTTTTCAAAAGGCGATTTTGAAAAAGTCAGAAGCTGTTTCATTACGATGATTTTTGCATTTTTTGTCCTTAATTTTTAAATCATTTTTTTTTTTTTGTATTTTAAATAATTTGTTTTCACAATATTTTCTTACTTTATCAATGGTGCTCTTATATGGGGCTTCTAATCCCCATAAGATCATGATCTTTTTTTGAGCAACCCCTTCACAATTTCAGCCATTGCCAGCTTACATATAGGCACCCGTTTTCATTTCAAACTTACACTTTTACACTTCACAAGAGAATGAGCTGCGAAGAGCAGCCCTTCGCTCTTTGTCTTGTTATATCTGAAGGCTAGTGTTACTAGCTTGGTTGGTGAAGATGCGGTGTGGCTTCAGGTAGAAGGGATCAATAGGGTGACTCGAGAGATGGAGATGCTTTGCAACTTGGGCTGAGGTTTCCTATTCACTATTGCGAGTGAGCTATTAGATCTAAACTGTCCTTTTCAGAGAAGATTTTAAACTATAGAATTTAATGAACTGTTATTTCAAATTTTTCACAAATAAGTAATATTTAACCAGTTGTCTGTGGCGCCCCCGTTTGAGAGCGAGCCACTATGTGTGTGAAGGAAGTCGAGCAATGACGAGTAAACTCGTCAATCACAGAGTAAATCGCGCTGTTAAAATATTGGATAAAAAAATGGGTTTATTTTATAAAATTACAAATTCTATTTCTAATACTGATTTATTTGGTTCACATAAACATGCATTGCATACCGTAAAATCCGGCATATAAAGCGCACCTATTCTTCAAGCTGCAATTTTTAAAAGATATATGTTCGCAGTATAAAGCGCACTCAGTTTTTTGTGAGTGAGAGAGTGAATATTTACGTCGCACTGTTCAGCTACACGAGGGCTTTTGGCGACGGTCCATGTAATTTTGAACCATGGTCAAGTGCGGCGGACGACACCTGAGCTGACCCCTCTCCTAACTACCACACCACACCAACGGGAGGACGTTTGAGCTCTCGACAGATTTAACGTGCATCGCTCCCCTACATGGCGGGTCTTCAGTGGTACTGGGATCGAACTCATGACACTCTAGTCATGATCCGATGCCTTGATCACTTGGCTACCGCGGCCACTCCGTTTTTTGTGAAGAAACTGGAAATGCGTGCGCATTGCTCATATGTTTTGAAGTCCTTTATTTCAGTTATTATTCCAAGCTTTTGAAGTGGCCGCTGTAGCCAAGTGGTCAAGGTATCGGATCATGGCTAGCGTGGCGTGAGTTCGAGCCCAGTACCACTGAAGACCCGCCGTGTAAGGGACCAATGCACGTTAAATCTGTCGAGATCTCAAACGTCCTCCAGTTGGTGTGGTAATTAGGCAAGGGGGTTCCAGCTCAGGTGTCGTCCGCATCACTTGACCATTAAAATTCCGCGTCATCAAAATTGCGTGGTCCATCGTCAAAAGCCCTCGTGTAGCTGAACAGTGCGTTTTTAATATTCACTCACTCACCCAAGCTTTTGAAAAAAAAAATAGTATACTTTTTCTTAGAACTCTACAGCCCTTTTTTTAAGTTCAAAAGGAATGTTATTTCTTTTAAATGAAGAGTATTTCGAAAAATGTAGAAGTCTAATATTTTTCTATGCTCATTTTTTTCTGTTATTTCTGTCCCGGCGAAAACGCGCACTCGTAAAAATTTCGAGCTTATTTTTTGTGTGTGAAAAGTGCGCGTATACGTCCGATTTTACGGTACATATTACGCATGGGTGGGGATTTCGGTAGCATCAGTGTGGGAGTGTAAAGCGCATGTTTTTTGCTGGATAGTAGGTTACAATAATAACGAGGGACCCCTAGGGTTCTCCAGCGGTTGGTCACTTGATGTATGTACGGGGCTATAAAGTAATTTAGCTCGGTCTTGCTCGGTCCTTCCGAACGTAAGTTTTTATAGATATCTAGGAATTTTAGTGACCGTCAAAATACCCGGACTGAGGGACCTAAACACACACTAATTTATTTCCTTCTTTATTGACAAAATATTTTCTACCTGTCTTGACCCTAAGGAAGTTCAGAAGTAGGTGCTGAGAGAGGTGCTAGAGTTCATCCCAGTCATCTTACCAGAAAGCATACCTTTTCTCCCCCAATAAAATAACTATTCTTTAGGCAGCATGCATCGGACCATTACTCTAACGTCCCCACATGGTTCTAACATCAGGCAATTGGCTTTTACACCCTCGATAGGTGGTAACTTCGGGCCAACAGCTATCAATGGGTTTAGCGCCTTGTCCGCATCGCGTATTTGTTCCATGGCTGACCATACCTGAAGGAACCCTCTCATAAATCAACTTTCTGACTTTTGCCTTTGCTCCTTTTAGGCTAATATCTAAAAAAAACATTACAATTGCACATAAATTAATTCGTTGTATGAACTTATGCGCTGTTTCAACTGGTGCATACAAGAACGCATGTGAGTTAATCTTAATTTTTTTAAATATTTTTTATTTAATTGTTTTACTCGTGCCTGGCCTCAAAATGTTCTAAACATCTTAAAATTTGATAACATGTTTTGTTTTTCTCCAAAATTACATTTCAAATAGCCAATGGTCACTACTTTTTACGAATTACGAGTAGACTTGTCATGACAAAAATTCCTGTGTGACTTCTCTATGACGAGTATACTCGTCAAGTACAGTTAATTGGCTAAGCCTTGTGTTGATAACACTCGTTCATTGAGGGGGTCCAAAGATTGGATACACTTAGTTCTTTACCTCATATTTTTCATTATTTTCTTTTCTTGACACTAAGGAAGTACTTTTTGAACTGTAATGTTTATTTCGTGATCTTATTAACTAAATTCAACATTTTGCAAAGTGAGCCAAAATAAATATTTTATGAATTGTTTTCAAATTTTGTTTAGCACTAAATTTACAATACAATGCATTTTTTCATCGCAAAAAAAAAAAAAAAAAATCAATAATTTTCTAATTATTTAATTTTTTATAAAGTTTTTCAATACCCCTTCCTTTTCCCTCCATATTCCCCCTTTCCACCCTTTTTATGTTTCACTGATTATGTATGAAACAAATCAAAAAGCAGTAAAACCCGACCTATCAAACAGTGATGTGACACTTGTTCATTTCCTGCTAAACACAATTCGTGGAAACTCAAATGTTTCTTTCAGACTTCTATTAAATGACTACTAAAAAAAAGAGAGGGAAACAAAACACAGAATAGAAATACTTTTAGTTTTGATTTTCAAC
Organism: Trichonephila clavata; assembly: GCA_019973975.1. Lineage (NCBI taxonomy): Eukaryota > Metazoa > Arthropoda > Arachnida > Araneae > Nephilidae > Trichonephila > Trichonephila clavata. Next base: position 5,384 of record BMAO01001813.1, on the reverse strand, counting down.
GGAAGTTGAGGTCTTACTCATGATAATACGTTACCTCCGGTTTCTGAAAGGGTTTTACCAGCTGAGGCGCAAACGAAACTTTTCAAGGATGTCTGTGGTTGGCGAGGGTTCGAATATTTTGGATGAGATGGATGATCCTCATAAGTAAGTCAATTCCTGTTAAACTAAATGTTGCTTTTTCAATTGATTTTAGTCATAAGTAATTAGTTAAACATCTCGACATTAAGTGCCCTCGCGACAAGAGAACGAGGAACTTGGAATTTTAATTTTGTTTTAACGGAAATCGGACTGAACGCAGCTAATAAAAATGCGGTTGCATGGATCAGGTGAAAGGAAAAAGTTCTTTGTGCGCTTTCATATTTATACGAACGAAAGCCTCTTTGTGCGAATAGTTGAAAAAGTTTTCCATCTGTGTTAAGAAAGTTAAATCGCTAAACTGACCCGAACTTACCAGGTAAGGACAAATCTTCCGTTAGATATAATTGTTATCAGTGCGTACATATGGAGAGGGGTCCAGGGTTTGGTGCTCCCTCCATCACTCTTATTCCCCCCCCCCGATTTATTATAATTCTATAAATGTAACGCGAAAAATGTTTATAAATATTTGTTATTAATAATTTCTTTTATTAATTAATGCTAATTTATTCAATAATTTATTTTTTACTGTTTTTTGTTCCCGACAATCGTCAAAAACAAAAGAATATGTTTGGCGGTGTCGAAGGGTATGATACAAGAATGGTGGGCTCAGTGCCGGTTTATCCATTGGGTGCTTGGGTGCGAGTGCCCAGGGGCCCGGACCCGGAGGGCCCGGATGAGAGTGACTTAAGAGGTCTCAGGGGTGTTAATTTTGTCTCGAGGGGTAAAAATATAAACAATTTTCAAACAGGTATACTTCTTTTAAATTTAAATGAAACGATTCGAATCTTTTACACATTATTTGCAAAGGATTACGGTTTCAAAAAAGAGCAAAATGTTTGAAATATAATCATAATTTTAAAGATTATAAGCATATGCAAATAAGAAATCGTTTTGTAATAAATATTAAGTAATTTTTGCGTTGCGCACGCTATTTTCTAAAATAGTAGCTTTTGATGTATAAAACTTTGTAGGATTATAAAATGTATCACACATACTCTTTAAACCCTAGTAATTTAAGAATAATATATCTTTTGTATTTCAATAAATTTGAAAAATATTGAAAGTTTTTAAAAAAGTTTTTGAAAATATAATTTTTTTTTACTCTAAAAAAATATAATTTATTATTCTATTTATTTAAAAATACTGCAGTGTAAAAAGGATACATTTAACTTTATAAATCAACTTATTGTTAATAATTAAAGCTGCTACTTTTGAAAATAGCATGCGCAACGTAAAACTTAATTAATATTTCTTATAGAAATATTTCTTATTTTCATATGCTTATAATTTTTAAAATTATGATTATATTTCAAACATTTAGCTCTTTTCTGAAACCATATTCCTTTACAAAAATGTGTAAAAGATTCGAATTATTTAATTTTAATTTCAAAGAGTTATATGTATTTGAATATTGTTTATATTTTCAGCCCTCTCTGGAGGAAGTTTACACCCTTAAGACCTCTTAGCTAGATTTTCTGGCTCGATCCGAAAGTCCAAGGGGGCCTGTAGATTTTCTTCGTCCAGGGCCCGAAATGAGAATTAAATAGGCACTGGGTAGGCTTTTGACCCTCGACCCCCCCTCCCCCCCACTTGAAAAATTCCTGTGTGCCTCACATTTTTATACATTAATAACCATGCGCATAAGATTTATTTTGCTTTTTATGTAGTCTTATTTGAATTTATTAAGATAATTCGTTTGTAAAGAATTTACTTGTTGAAATTCTGTTTGTTGTGTGTCCTTTTTTTGTGAGAAAGTTTATACCTATTTGTAACTACGCTACCTTGAGTAATTGTCTTTCCTTTCAATTAAATATTCTAATTCAGGGGTGGGCAAATAGCGGGACGTTAAGTGTTGTTTTGCCCACTAAGACAGAAAAAATACCAAATAGAAAATAAATGTTTTTTTATGTTTTGGGTCGATATATATTAGTGAAGCATCTGAGGAGCTTCAGCTTGAGCTTATTGACTTGTATTCAGTTCATAATGTATCATCATTCATTCCTAAGGAAGTGTTTTATGTTATGACATTGACAATTGCAAATCTTTATAGACTAAAAAAAATTCCATGGATAAAAAATTTACGAGGGAATTGTTCTCAATATTTTAGTCGACATATAAGTGTTAGCAAAGCTTTTCTTGTATGAAAATCAACAAAAGTAAATGTAGATGCAAGGTGGCTGATATAAACTTTCAAGTTGTGATGAGAATTTAAACACACACAAGCAATCTCACTCCTGTTTTTAAAATTACAGTGGTGAGACCAAAATTGTGGACACCTTTTAAATTGTTATGTTTTTAAAGTTCGTATGCTTATAGAAAATGTTACGATGCACAAAATTCAAAGTCCTTTATATCATTTTAAAGAGAATTTAATATTGCATTCAATAAACAAAAAAAAAACAGAACTCAAATACTTGCAAAGCAAAAACAGTTACGCTGCAATAACTATCGATATATATTAGATACTGATGATAGCAGTTGTGTGTGAGAGAGTTTCAGTGCTTTTAATGGGGTAACATTTATTTTTATTATAGCTCTGCATTGATGTTTTATTGAGCTGAAAATAGTTTTAAGCTCTTCCTTCGTTATTACATGATTCCAGGATTTCACGATCAGGAGTTGACAATTGATGAGCTCATAGAAATGCATGAGCAAGCATGGGAGAACTTGAGTTTTCAGTTCAATCAGAAGACAGAATGACGGTTGGGAATTTGACAGATGACTCAGAGCTTAGTTGAGAAAAGGGTTACAATTTTAGAAAATATAGACTCCAAAGAAAAGCGTATTTTTCAACAAAACAGGAGTATATAAAAAAAAATTATTAGCATGTTGCGAGAAAATTTTTAAGGGAAGAAAAAAAAAAAATCTTTTAGCCGGCAGACTACTTGTTAGATTTTGTGAAACCCCTTCTACATCAAAATAACCTCTGCTTATGATTTTGTTTGAGTGTTATCTAAAATTATACTAAGCATTTTTTCCTCTAAATTATTATTTTCTTACGTCTCCGGCCCAACTAGAAATAATGCATATGTATTTATACGCGAAAATTATCCGCCGACGTAACAACTGTCCCACCTATCGTAACTTCACTAAAAATTTTTAGAATTTTTTAACTTTTAGTTCATTCTTCCTAGAAAAAACGATTAAAGTATTGATGAGAAATTCTTGGAAATATTTTGGTTCTTGAAAATCATCCATCAAAAAACCCCACAGTATTGGAAAAAACATTGTTATAAATTTTTTATAAAAGGTTTGTTTGGGAAAATGTAGTAGTATTTTAATTTGTTTAATAATAAAGGGTAGGATTGGAATTTGGAATGTTTCTTTCAAATATAAAAGAACTAAAATTGACGGGAAAAAAACTCCAACACCAAGAAAAAATTACTGTAGAGTACTAAAATTGGACAATGCAATGGGGTTAATTCACGACTAGTCGCGCCAAGTCTGAATCACGTGACGAGTATACAAACATTTTCCCGCCTTTGCTTTAGTGTGTGACATTCCTATTCTTGACCTGTTTATATCTTGTTCGTGAAATTTATTTCGGAAACTTTATTTATTTTTATTATGATTTTGCATTATCCTTGTTTAATAATTAGACAGGAATTTATTTTAGTAATTTTTTTAGCATAATTTTTGTTTTAGTTTAGTATATGTGTCATTTGGTGTTAGTATACGAAGCCGGCGGTTACTTGCAGTGTTTGTTTATATATTTATTAATAGTTCTAGGTTATTTTTTAGTATACTTAAATTTAGTCCTTAGTTATTTTTTAGTTTATTATGTTTATTTACACACAAGAATGATTTACAGTATAAAATTGAGACCATTGAATTTGGAAAAACTTCTTATAGGTTTCCAATTACTTATTCGTAGATAGTGGATCACTCCAATTCATCAAAAATAGTTTAATTTCTAAGAAACATGTGTAGATATGAAATGGTCCCATTGATTCCCTTAGTATTTACCTGCTACAAATGTTTCATTTTTTTAGAAATGCTATCTCTATAATTTCTTTATAGAAGAGCATGGGACATTCAGAAACATGAAATGCATGTAAACATAATTTTGGAAATGAATTGATAATAAGATTTGTCAGTAACATGGATATTTTTGTTCATTTAAAACATTTTATATCTATTTCTAATGTTTAAAAAGAGGTTTATACTTTTTGAGAGCAGAGTGTATAAAATAATATTTGGTAAATATGAAAGTTTTTGATTAGTAAAGAGGAATTCTTCTGCGATGGAAATTAAAATGCTTTTTACATCATTTAAAGGTTTTAGTATCTGAAATAATGTAGTAATAAACAAACATTTGATACATTTTATAGTCTGACTTCCTTTGTAATTATTACCCTTCAAAAGGTTTGAATTTTTTTAAAAATACCTGTCTTCTCAACATTCAGAAAGAATTGAATTGAACCTTTTTTATGTAAATTAAGAAACATGTTTAAAGAAATAGACTTTTTAATAAAATTATTTTACAGTAGAACAAATTAAATTGTTTTCATGAAAATTTTTCGTATTCAGAAGCAGATAATTCTTATTGGACAGAGTTTTATTTAATAATCATACTCAATTTAATGTACATCATTTATCGACATTTAATTTTAACGTTACATAAACAAACCATTTCATGATCTGCTGTATAAATCAGACTGAGAATGTAACACTATACTATAAGGAAAATAGAGAACAAATCGTGGATCTAACTGCCAGTATTCAAATTGCATATCTTATATAATTATTAAACTTCAATTTTTATATTTTATCGATAATATCTAAACAATTCTCTGGAAATCTCATAAATGGCTTTTTCAATTTATTGACAACAAAGGAGTATTAAATGTCATCAACCCAAACAAATAAAATAATACAGTAAGAAAAATTAAAGAAAATCACACTCCTGACAGATTAAATAATTTAAAAAAGGTCAAATTATGCAGAATTTCTAAAATTTTCTCTCGCTTTATGCATCTTATTAGGTTTAATGAGAAAAAACTTAAAATTTTTAAACACCACCAGAGGCAATTAATAGTAAACAAAAATTTAAAAAAACTTTTTTTTCTCAAAGGTTTTTGTGAATTTATTTATTCTAATTTGAACTTTTATAATTTTATTTTTTTTTGTAAAAGAATTATGGATTCAAAAATGACTTTTTATTTTTGACCATGTAGGAGAGAACAGGACTTTTATATTCAATACATGCCCACAAATTTATATTCTATAATACACATATTTAATTA
>BMAO01001812.1:0-29074 GCA_019973975.1 Trichonephila clavata | reverse complement strand
AGCATCTCAAAACCAAAGGGGGGGGGGGGGACCCGTTAAACAAACAAAGGGATAAACTATGAAAGCAGTGTCAACACGAACAAGTCCATCAAGTGGGGGGGGGGGGGCAGGAAAGACAGAGAGCACCGGGGCCGGGCAAACCAATCAAGAAAATACAAACACTTTAGGGAGGTGAAATAAATTTTGCAATTTCGAGACACACATAAAAAGAGAAGTAAAGAAACAAACCGCACCCAGTCCGTGGGAGCTGTCAGAAGAAAAATCAACAAACACTAAAAAAAAAAAAAAAAAAAAAAAAAAAAAAAAAAAAAAAAAAAAAATCAAACGTACAAGGGCAGGAAAACTAAACAAACACCGGGAAAACGTCACACAAGGGCGAAAAGTAAACGAATCACAAACAACAAACATAACAAAACGACACGGTAATGGGACAACACACGGAAAAGGTGAACAAACCCGCAACACGTGAAACGAACAAACAAGCCGCCGGAGCCTTCCATTCGCGCTACAATCCCTTGGCTTAGTGAAATGATTGAGGTATGGTATGTGTCTACTAATAAACAAGTAAGGTACGCGTCAACTAAATAAACTTTTTTGTGTTTGAAATGGAGCATAAAACCAAGAATTCAAGTACAATTTCCACAAAATTAAAAATAATGTCTGATGTATTGGGAATGCTGGGTGAAAAATTACAGTCAAGGCAAGGCTTGTACTGCGAAAATTCTAATCTACGTATTCGATTAATACTCATGCAATTCATAAATAAAATCATCATCTGCGCTTAGAGCTATAAAATTTGTTATGCTTTTGAAAAGTTTTTTTATTTTGAAATTTGGCATTTTCTATGCAACAACTCAATCTTTTACAAAAAAAAATAATATAAAAAAATGTCATTTTCTCATAAAAAGTGCAATGAAATACACAAGTATAAACACAGAGAATTTATTGTATTCTACACTGGAGATAAAACTAAATAAAACATGTTCAGAAAACTTCAATTCGACATCTTGCAAATTGTTTGCGTAGGGATGTACTGGGTCTGGAACCCAGCAGAGTCCTTTTTTTTTTATCTTCTCTACCCCCCCCCCTTCGACCTTGGATACCCCCCCCCCCTCTTCGAAAGACGCCTGCTGTCTCATCTGGGGATTTTCAAGTGTGTGTGTTTCGGTGGAGAATCCAGAACAGGCAGACTTTTGGAAGGGAACAGGAGCTCCCCGCGGGACAAAGAGGGAACCTGAAAGAGAGGGGCAATGTAAACTACAAGAGGTATTTGCATTCAACTCATATAAAAAGTGTTACCGTATGGAAACTCATCGGGAGAGTTTCGCCTGCGCACATTTAGACATTACTTTTCTCGTTACTTACAAAAGCGTATCATACAACAGTTACAAGCGAGTACGGAGAGGCATCAGAGATGCAGAAACTCTGTTCTTATCAGCTTAGGAGGGAGGGGGAAGAGGCTTCTTAGAAACACTTTTACAAGTTTTTGACACTTTTCTCCATCTTTTACGAGAAGGAACAAAGTGACTAGTTGGGGGTTTTTTGGTGTGGTGAGTCTATTTTTAGGTATAAAAGCGGGCCGATCTGGCAATTAGTGCTATAGCCAGCCGACCCTTAGCCATGACAGGGTAAACCCTTAATCAAAAGCCATCTTCCAAAAATTAGTTTAACATCAGAGGCACCCTATGGACGCCGTATCAGATATTAAGCTGATAAGAACAGATACTACACTTTGATCTTAGCCGATAGGCCGAGAAGCGATAACCTGCAGCTGTAGCCGGATTCACAACGCGAAGGACTCAAAAATCACAACTGCCTCCAACTGCATACATCACCAACCATTGTTACCAACCCTCACATCAGAGAAAGAAGAAACTCCGATCCACGAAGCTACGATCCTTTTTCTCCTACTCCAAGCCGTTCGCCTATTATCAAAGGTCAAAAACAAAGCTTCAAAACCTCTCGAAGAGTCCACGAAAACATACGAACTCGAAAGAGAATCCAAAACCTCAAAAGGGAATAAAAATTCTCAAAAAATTCAACATTCCGTAACACACATTAAAAAACAAAAAAAAAAAAAAAAATTCAAAGACAAACGGTTAAACAAATCGAAAAGTCCAAGACAACGAATTGCAAGGAAAAACAGAACGAAAAGGGCCCAGCACAAATCCCAACTCCACAGAATTATAGGAAGAAAACAAACCAACAATTCCTACCTATCAGAGCAAGGGCGAAACAACATTTCTAAAACCCGCAGAATCACAACAAAAGAAACAAGCAAACACAATCCATAACTCAGCACAGTTCAAGGAAGAAAAAACAAACCTAAACAACAAGTTTAAACTCCGGAGAACGAGGGCGACACCGAAACAACAATTGCACAACCAGCACGAAACCGAAACAATTGCATCCTAAAAGAAAGAGGGCAAAACAACAACCGCTACCTAACACAAGGGCCAGAGCGAAACCCAAGCAACATTTGCTGAAAGAGGGCGAAACCGAAACAATTACCACCGAACAGAACGGGAGAGAAACCAAAACCATTCCCAACTCTGCAGAATTCAACAAACATAAACAGCAATTCCAAATATGCATAACCTAACACACAGCAAGGACAAAACCAAAAGCAACAACTCTAGAATGAGAGCCAAACCAAAACTACGATTCCTACCCAACACACACACAGGGCGACAGAGGAACCAAAACAACAATCCCTACCCAACACACATTACCAGGGCCAAACCAAAACAACAACTGCAAACCCTGCAAAATCACAACAGGGAGAGAAAAAAAAAAAAAAAAAAAAACACCAACTCTAGAATGAGGGGGGGGGGGGGGGAACAGAAATAACACTTCCACACTCCGCAGAAAGTAAAGGAAAAAAACAATTGCACCCTACTACTGAAAGAGGGCAAACCAAAAACAACAATTCCACAACGCGGGGAGGGGTGGCGAAAACCCAAACCACAATTCCTAACTCCGCAGAATCACTACAGCAAAGGAACACACACAAAAAAAAAAAAAAAAAAAAAAAAAAAAAAAAAAAAAAAAAAAAAAAAAAAAAGGGGGGGCGAAGCAAAAACAACGTATCCACCCGGGGGGGGGGGGGCAAGCCGAAACAACCATTCTTAACTCTGCAGAGCGTCACCAAAACAACAATTCGAAACCCCGAAGAATCACAACGAAAGAACCATAACAACAACTCCGACCTAACACTGAATGAGAGCCAGATAAGAAACAATTGACTCTTAACACTCGAGTCTTCTTATGGATGAAAGGAACATACCCATCATCACCCCATTTCAAAGCCTGCAAGCTAGTTCAATACTTTCTCGATGGCACATACGTAAATTCGAGTGCAAGTAATTACAATCACTCCGAATACGCAAATTAATTTAGCGAGACAGAACGCGGCGGGGGCCGAGATTAACCAATTTCGAACCAATGCAACGTTACTACACCTCCTCCTTTAAATTCATTCCGATAAGCAAACAATGAAATTCCTCAAGGTCACTGTCCTCTGGTTCAGGTGTTTGAAGTGGGAGAGCATCTCAAAACCAAAGGGGGGGGGGAGGGACCCGTTAAACAAACAAAGGGATAAACTATGAAAGCAGTGTCAACACGAACAAGTCCATCAAGTGGGGGGGAGGGGGCAGGAAAGACAGAGAGCACCGGGGCCGGGCAAACCAATCAAGAAAATACAAACACTTTAGGGAGGGAAATAAATTTTGCAATTTCGAGACACACATAAAAAGAGAAGTAAAGAAACAAACCGCACCCAGTCCGTGGGAGCTGTCAGAAGAAAAATCAACAAACACTAAAAAAAAAAAAAAAAAAAAAAAAAAAAAAAAAAAAAAAAAAATCAAACGTACAAGGGCAGGAAAACTAAACAAACACCGGGAAAACGTCACACAAGGGCGAAAAGTAAACGAATCACAAACAACAAACATAACAAAACGACACGGTAATGGGACAACACACGGAAAAGGTGAACAAACCCGCAACACGTGAAACGAACAAACAAGCCGCCGGAGCCTTCCATTCGCGCTACAATCCCTTGGCTTAGTGAAATGATTGAGGTATGGTATGTGTCTACTAATAAACAAGTAAGGTACGCGTCAACTAAATAAACTTTTTTGTGTTTGAAATGGAGCATAAAACCAAGAATTCAAGTACAATTTCCACAAAATTAAAAATAATGTCTGATGTATTGGGAATGCTGGGTGAAAAATTACAGTCAAGGCAAGGCTTTATACTGCGAAAATTCTAATCAACGTATTCGATTAATACTCATGCAATTCATAAATAAAATCATCATCTGCGCTTAGAGCTATAAAATTTGTTATGCTTTTGAAAAGTTTTTTTATTTTGAAATTTGGCATTCTCTATGCAACAACTCAATCTTTTACAAAAAAAAATAATATAAAAAAATGTCATTTTCTCATAAAAAGTGCAATGAAATACACAAGTATAAACACAGAGATTTTATTGTATTCTACACTTGAGATAAAACTAAATAAAACATGTTCAGAAAACTTCAATTCGACATCTTGCAAATTGTTTGCGTAGGGATGTACTGGGTCTGGAACCCAGCAGAGTCCTTTTTTTTTTATCTTCTCTCACCCCCCCCCCTTTCGACCTTGGATACCCCCCCCCCTCTTTGAAAGACGCCTGCTGTCCCATCTGGGGTTTTTCGTGTGTGTGTTTCGGTGGAGAATCCAGAACAGGCAGACTTTTGGAAGGGAACAGGAGCTCCACCGTGGGACAAAGAGGGAACCTGAAAGAGAGGGGCAATGTAAACTACAAGAGGTATTTGCATTCAACTCATATAAAAAGTGTTACCGTATGGAAACTCATCGGGAGAGTTTCGCCTGCGCACATTTAGACATTACTTTTCTCGTTACTTACAAAAGCGTATCATACGACAGTTACAAGCGAGTACGGAGAGGCATCAGAGATGCAGAAACTCTGTTCTTATCAGCTTAGGAGGGAGGGGGAAGAGGCTTCTTAGAAACACTTTTACAAGTTTTTGACACTTTTCTCCATCTTTTACGAGAAGGAACAAAGTGACTAGTTGGGGGTTTTTTGGTGTGGTGAGTCTATTTTTAGGTATAAAAGCGGGCCGATCTGGCAATTAGTGCTATAGCCAGCCGACCCTTAGCCATGACAGGGTAAACCCTTAATCAAAAGCCATCTTCCAAAAATTAGTTTAACATCAGAGGCACCCTATGGACGCCGTATCAGATATTAAGCTGATAAGAACAGATACTACACTTTGATCTTAGCCGATAGGCCGAGAAGCGATAACCTGCAGCTGTAGCCGGATTCACAACGCGAAGGACTCAAAAATCACAACTGCCTCCAACTGCATACATCACCAACCATTGTTACCAACCCTCACATCAGAGAAAGAAGAAACTCCGATCCACGAAGCTACGATCCTTTTTCTCCTACTCCAAGCCGTTCGCCTATTATCAAAGGTCAAAAACAAAGCTTCAAAACCTCTCGAAGAGTCCACGAAAACATACGAACTCGAAAGAGAATCCAAAACCTCAAAAGGGAATAAAAATTCTCAAAAAATTCAACATTCCGTAACACACATTAAAAAAAAAAAAAAAAAAAAAAATTTCAAAGACAAACGGTTAAACAAATCGAAAAGTCCAAGACAACGAATTGCAAGGAAAAACAGAACGAAAAGGGCCCAGCACAAATCCCAACTCCACAGAATTATAGGAAGAAAACAAACCAACAATTCCTACCTATCAGAGCAAGGGCGAAACAACATTTCTAAAACCCGCAGAATCACAACAAAAGAAACAAGCAAACACAATCCATAACTCAGCACAGTTCAAGGAAGAAAAAACAAACCTAAACAACAAGTTTAAACTCCGGAGAACGAGGGCGACACCGAAACAACAATTGCACAACCAGCACGAAACCGAAACAATTGCATCCTAAAAGAAAGAGGGCAAAACAACAACCGCTCCCTAACACAAGGGCCAGAGCGAAACCCAAGCAACATTTGCTGAAAGAGGGCGAAACCGAAACAATTACGACCGAACAGAACGGGAGAGAAACCAAAACCATTCCCAACTCTGCAGAATTCAACAAACATAAACAGCAATTCCAAATATGCATAACCTAACACACAGCAAGGACAAAACCAAAAGCAACAACTCTAGAATGAGAGCCAAACCAAAACTACGATTCCTACCCAACACACACACAGGGCGACAGAGGAACCAAAACAACAATCCCTACCCAACACACATTACCAGGGCCAAACCAAAACAACAACTGCAAACCCTGCAAAATCACAACAGGGAGAGAAAAAAAAAAAAAAAAAAAACACCAACTCTAGAATGAGGGGGGGGGGGGGGAACAGAAATAACACTTCCACACTCCGCAGAAAGTAAAGGAAAAAAACAATTGCACCCTACTACTGAAAGAGGGCAAACCAAAAACAACAATTCCACAACGCGGGGAGGGGTGGCGAAAACCCAAACCACAATTCCTAACTCCGCAGAATCACTACAGCAAAGGAACACACACAAAAAAAAAAAAAAAAAAAAAAAAAAAAAAAAAAAAAAAAAAAAAAAAAAAAAGGGGGGGGGCGAAGCAAAAACAACGTATCCACCCGGGGGGGGGGGGGGCAAGCCGAAACAACCATTCTTAACTCTGCAGAGCGTCACCAAAACAACAATTCGAAACCCCGAAGAATCACAACGAAAGAACCATAACAACAACTCCGACCTAACACTGAATGAGAGCCAGATAAGAAACAATTGACTCTTAACACTCGAGTCTTCTTATGGATGAAAGGAACATACCCATCATCACCCCATTTCAAAGCCTGCAAGCTAGTTCAATACTTTCTCGATGGCACATACGTAAATTCGAGTGCAAGTAATTACAATCACTCCGAATACGCAAATTAATTTAGCGAGACAGAACGCGGCGGGGGCCGAGATTAACCAATTTCGAACCAATGCAACGTTACTACACCTCCTCCTTTAAATTCATTCCGATAAGCAAACAATGAAATTCCTCAAGGTCACTGTCCTCTGGTTCAGGTGTTTGAAGTGGGAGAGCATCTCAAAACCAAAGGGGGGGGGGGGGGACCCGTTAAACAAACTAAGGGATAAACTATGAAAGCAGTGTCAACACGAACAAGTCCATCAAGTGGGGGGGAGGGGGCAGGAAAGACAGAGAGCACCGGGCCGGGCAAACCAATCAAGAAAATACAAACACTTTAGGGAGGGGAAATAAATTTTGCAATTTCGAGACACACATAAAAAGAGAAGTAAAGAAACAAACCGCACCCAGTCCGTGGGAGCTGTCAGAAGAAAAATCAACAAACACTAAAAAAAAAAAAAAAAAAAAAAAAAAAAAAAAAAAAAAAAATCAAACGTACAAGGGCAGGAAAACTAAACAAACACCGGGAAAACGTCACACAAGGGCGAAAAGTAAACGAATCACAAACAACAAACATAACAAAACGACACGGTAATGGGACAACACACGGAAAAGGTGAACAAACCCGCAACACGTGAAACGAACAAACAAGCCGCCGGAGCCTTCCATTCGCGCTACAATCCCTTGGCTTAGTGAAATGATTGAGGTATGGTATGTGTCTACTAATAAACAAGTAAGGTACGCGTCAACTAAATAAACTTTTTTGTGTTTGAAATGGAGCATAAAACCAAGAATTCAAGTACAATTTCCACAAAATTAAAAATAATGTCTGATGTATTGGGAATGCTGGGTGAAAAATTACAGTCAAGGCAAGGCTTTATACTGCGAAAATTCTAATCAACGTATTCGATTAATACTCATGCAATTCATAAATAAAATCATCATCTGCGCTTAGAGCTATAAAATTTGTTATGCTTTTGAAAAGTTTTTTTATTTTGAAATTTGGCATTTTCTATGCAACAACTCAATCTTTTACAAAAAAAAAATAATATAAAAAAATGTCATTTTCTCATAAAAAGTGCAATGAAATACACAAGTATAAACACAGAGATTTTATTGTATTCTACACTGAGATAAAACTAAATAAAACATGTTCAGAAAACTTCAATTCGACATCTTGCAAATTGTTTGCGTAGGGATGTACTGGGTCTGGAACCCAGCAGAGTCCTTTTTTTTTTATCTTCTCTCACCCCCCCCCCTTTCGACCTTGGATACCCCCCCCCCTCTTTGAAAGACGCCTGCTGTCCCATCTGGGGATTTTCGTGTGTGTGTTTCGGTGGAGAATCCAGAACAGGCAGACTTTTGGAAGGGAACAGGAGCTCCACCGTGGGACAAAGAGGGAACCTGAAAGAGAGGGGCAATGTAAACTACAAGAGGTATTTGCATTCAACTCATATAAAAAGTGTTACCGTATGGAAACTCATCGGGAGAGTTTCGCCTGCGCACATTTAGACATTACTTTTCTCGTTACTTACAAAAGCGTATCATACAACAGTTACAAGCGAGTACGGAGAGGCATCAGAGATGCAGAAACTCTGTTCTTATCAGCTTAGGAGGGAGGGGGAAGAGGCTTCTTAGAAACACTTTTACAAGTTTTTGACACTTTTCTCCATCTTTTACGAGAAGGAACAAAGTGACTAGTTGGGGGTTTTTTGGTGTGGTGAGTCTATTTTTAGGTATAAAAGCGGGCCGATCTGGCAATTAGTGCTATAGCCAGCCGACCCTTAGCCATGACAGGGTAAACCCTTAATCAAAAGCCATCTTCCAAAAATTAGTTTAACATCAGAGGCACCCTATGGACGCCGTATCAGATATTAAGCTGATAAGAACAGACTTGTACGTAATACTACTGCTCACGACCAATAACTATGGAAGTTATTCGTACAATTGAGAGTATTACAATTTACTGATGTCACAACAAGAAAAAGACCAAACCTAATGGTAGGAGTGGTGGCTTTAACTTGTAAAAAAAAGGAGAAGGACACAGACACATGACAACACAGGGGGAAAGAAACAGAAGAAGAACACAAACAGCAAGGACGACACAAACACAGAAACAAATTATACAACAGATGGCAAAAAATATACAAGAGAAAATGAAATGTACAAGTTATACAAAAAATTTACAAATTATACAAGATATTTACAGCATGCTGGGTTCCAAGTTCGCACCGTGTTCGTTGTCGAACTGACGGTGCCCAGTCATGTGCTCGATGTAGATGTCTCTGCTCCAACGGATGGAGTCAGAGACACAGAGTTTTCGGAGGGTGGCTAGATAGGACTTCGTTGCGATTGTTTTCAAGAATTGATCGTTCGCAACATCCCACCCCCCCAAAGAGCCAACAACGATGGGGAAGATTTGAACTTGAGAATGTCCCAGCGATTTGAAATACTGGAGAAGTGGCGCGTACTTGTGAATTTTAGTTTGACGGGCGACTTCGAAGGATGCCAAACGATTGTCGAAGGGAATGGTTACATCAATAATGCACAGTTGATCATCGACCTTTGCAACCAAATCCGGGCGAAGACCCGTTTTGCCGACCGTTTTGTTCTCTGAGAGAATTTGGCCTCGGTGGGCAACAGCTTTTTTAATTCTCTGCAGAACAGCGTTGTGTCGGCGAGTCCATGCGGCGGATGACACACGACAATGATTGAGGACGTGCGGGAGGGTTTCGTTTGGCGCTCCGCAACGTCGGCATCTCTTGGCGGATCCTTCAGTCCATTGTTTTGCACCGTTCACCGGGAGTAGATTGAGGCGGGCCGGATGTATGAATCGCCAATCTGCGAACCGTGTAAACCTGCCCGTGGCAAGAAAATGGTTGCTGGCCGGGTGGGCAGAAACACACTCCATGGCTTTGCCCTGTGATTTTAGGGAGAGGAGTCTCTCGATGTGATCCTCACGGTGAACACGGTGCAAAGTTTTCAGAACTTTCTTTCTATTAGTACCAGTCATGATATTCCCGTCGAAGGAGAGGGAGGGAAGGTCCTCGGTAAACGTCCAAGTGATGTTTTGTCGCCTGGACGCCACACGTGCCAAAGTCCATGTGTTCTGGACGGCATTTGAGGTGTCTTCGACTTCCTCCATGGCGCCACTGAGGAATGACGCTAAGTCGCCATTTGTGGGTTCACGCTGGATCCGATGACGAACCGTTTTGGTCAATTGGCCCAATGCTTTGAGAGCAATTTCCTCATCAGAGGACGTAAGGAGCTTGAAGGCGGTATCCACAAGATAGAAGTCGCAGTCTTTCGTAATCTCAGGGACACCGCATCCCCCCTGGGCCTTGTCGCCAAAGATGTACGAAATCGATGCTTTCGGCGGAAGGGAGAGAATTTCTTTTAACTCCTTTGTCATTGCATTCTGAACAAGCCTCCAGTCGCCTTTCGGGAACTGGGCCGTTCGCATGGCAAAGTTGAGCGCCGGGAAGAAGAAGCTTTTAAGTGCATCAAGTTTCTGCCATGGCGACAGTTTTGAGGTGGCAATTTTATGACCATCACGGATGGCATCATTGACAGATGAGTAGTTCCGACCAATCCAGAACCCAACAGGTTTCCCGAGGTACTGGTACGCCTCACCGTCACTGAGGGATCGGATCTCAACACCGTTAATGGAGAAGCGAGTCGGACGCGAACCCACAGGCGTTTGGCCAGACAGGTGGAGAGTGGCGCATTTGTCGGGGTTGAGCGATAGTTGAAGTTTTCGAAGAGAGTCGCAAGTCGTCTCGAGAAGGAATTGGAGTTCACTCTGGTCGTTTGCCAGGAGGACTAAATCGTCCGCAAACGCCAGGATCTTCTTCTCTTCAGCTGAACCTTGTACTTCCTTGAGGGTCCTATTGATGACCAGATTGAACAGAGCCCCACTAAGTGGGCAGCCTTGTTTCACACCACGAAGTATTGGAATCTGTTCAGTGGGACCCTCATTGGTGAGGATTTCGGAGGAAGCACCGTCGTAGAGATTCGCGACAAGATCAATAAAATCCTGGTCAGCTCCTTCATTTGTCAATGCGTTGAGGATGGCCTGATGGGGGACTGACCCAAAGGCATTAGAAAGGTCGAGCCAGGCGACGAGTGATTCCGACTTGCGGGTGCGTGCGCTCTCGATGTGCTGGCTCAAGAGGAAGTTATGCTCAATCACCCCATCAAAGGGGGTGAACCCCTTCTGTGATGGAGAGAGGACTTCGAAGGTCTCGAACCAGACGGATAAGCTCCGCGCCAAGCATTTGGTGAAGAGCTTATAGATGGTGTTTGAGAGCGCAATGGGACGCCAATTGTCGATGTTCTCGACAGCACCCTTTTTATGAATCAGAACAGTTGATGCGGTTTTCCAAGTGGGGGGGACCTTCTTGAGTTTTATGCAAATATTAAAGATTGCACAGAGCACTGTTGATCCAGGGTCGATCTCCCTCCAATGTTTATACATTATGCCGTCGGGCCCTGGGGCAGAGTTTTCTGCCGACTGCAAGCATTCTGACACAAATTTCGGTGTCAGAGTGTGTACAATTGGGGGGCGATCGGGCCGTTCAGTTTCCTCGGACAAAAGCTCCTCAGATGGGGCCTGCCAGACGGTTTGAAAATGGCGAGAAATGGTCTCACGAGGAAGGTTGCACCGGTGGGAATTGGCCTCGGTCAGGTGGCGGATTAACTTACGCCTGTTCCACCCGTAGCAACGCTGAACAGCCTGAGGGTCGAGTAAATCAATTTGGCTAGTGCGTGGGCCCTGTTGACCGGAATTTTGGTTCGGCCCCTTGATATGAAAGTGGTCCCTCACCACTGAAACCAAGTCTTCCGAGATGCGGAAGAAAGTGTCGTCCGCATTCTCCAGATCATCGTGCTCAAGTAGTTGGTTGAGCGGTTCCCTAAAGGAAGAGAGAATCCTGGCTTCCGGAATGTCGACCAGTGTTCTCTCATCAGGGATGGGCACCTCGGGATCATGGTTCCCAATGCTAGGAACAGGTGCTTCGTGAACGGCCGCAGGGGCACGTCGCGGAGGAGCCGGCGCTGCAAGTGGGGCATTAGAAGGAGGACCTTCAGAGTGCCTCGCCACTCTTTTCCTACGGCTCTCCCGGCGAGCCTTGGGAGGAATTGGCAGTTGGAGTTTATCGCTCCGCGCCGCAATGTGTTCCTTTTTGTGGGAGGAGGAGTGGTTGTCCAGACCAATTTTGGTGGGGAAGTCGACCCCACACTCCTGGCAAACCCACTGGAATGTGACCAATTGGCCCGACAGAAACAAGCCAGATTCTTTAAGACATGGGTGTTTCGAAGGCCTGGTCTTAAAATTGGCCTTACATGTCTTGCAGAACGTTTGAGAGACCAAGTCCCGTCGTTTGTGGTACACCCCAAGGTGTCGTTTGAGAGATGTGTTGCTCGTAAACCAATGTTTCGTTTTGCACCGAAAGGAACAGTTCTCAATCGGGCAGCAGAAAACTCTAGATATTGGGAACGAGAACGTCAGAATTTTACCAGAAAGGGTGATGTCACGGAGTTGACCAGAATGGTCGTTTTCGCACAAGCTCGCCGCCGCAGCAAGTGGAGCCACCGATTCAGTTGATGTGGCTGGTTGTTCAGTGATGTTAGGAACTTGAACATGAGGACCTGTGAGCTGGTCTTGATGCGCGACGGTGGAAGGGTTGTGGAATGTTCTTTTGTGATACACCATCCCTTTCTTACTCTTTGCCACAAACGAACAGGAGTCACAGGCAAGAGGGCCAAGGATACTTTTATTCACAACAATTTGGAGAGGATGGAATGTTTCCTCGTGGGTTGACTTAGGAAGGTTATCAAAAACATACCCAACACAGAACGGGCACCATCTCCCATTCCTGGGTGGAGATGAGACCGGACGGAGACGGCTGGCGCCAGGTGAAGGTGCAATCTTGTGAAGGTTTGTCAGGTGATCTTGTAGGGCTGTCTCCGAGTTGAAGAGTTTTTCACAGAACTGACATTTAACTCGGACAGACCTTGGAGGAGGAGGGTTCTCCTCAGCATGAAATTGGAGATCGTTAGAGAAAGCTTTAGCTGAACCAGGTGGTTTTTTGTGGCCACCACTGGGCTTAGTGTTTTTAACACATTTCTTGATTTGAGAAGTGTTGGTCAGAGGCGGGTTAGAAGATTCCTTTCGAAAGTCGGCCAACCCGGGACTACTTTGGACCGCTGTGCAAACATGCACACGTCGTCCACTCTCCGTATAAAATTTTCTCTTGCAAGAGGAACATGCAAGGAGGGCTGCACGTTGCACGGAACTCTGGCCCTTTTTCAGGACCTGTGCATATGTTTGCGATGGAAAGGCTGGGGAGGGCGGGGAACCAGTTATTCGGTCACCCCATTCTTCCCTGAGAGCAGACAGGTCTGGCGAGGCCGGCAGCGAAACGTCACCACCCAAGACAATTTGCAGGATGTCAGGTGACGGAGGATTGACGACAGTTTCATCTTGAACTGTTGGCTGACCTGCGGCTTCCAAAGGTTGTGAAAGTTCGCAAGTCTTTTGAACACAAACAGGGTCTGATTGCCCAACAGGACCCGGCACAGAATTTAAAACAAAAGAGCCCGCGTCTTCCTGACAATGAGAAAGTTCGCAAGGAGGCGACGATGTGGAGTCAAGAGTTGGCCCTGTGGTTCAACTACTATTTGAACGAGAGCCGGCACTGATTCTCGTTCATTAGACGAAGGCACTGCTTCTGGATGGACCGGGAACTCAGCCATCTTTGAACCAGGTGAGTCCCCTGGGCAGAACAGACGGGTGAGATTACCACAGACTGAACATCAGTATTGTCAACACAAGAAGTGGCTTCCTGTTGAGAAAGTTCACAAGTTGGTTGTTGGTGTTGGCTCAATGGGGGCGCAAGTGGGAGCAGGACCTGGAGTTTGTCAATTGATGAAGGCAGACTCGTGAAAGAGGGCCAGCAGGTGGGTTAGTGGGCAGAAAATGAACTGCCAGAGAGTCTAAGGACACGGATAAACCCCTGTTAACCAGTGGATTACCCCTCTCACTGAGGTCAGCACAAACGTCAACTTCAGGAACTGTGATGGAAACATGATGCGCTGTTGAGGGAGTTGTCGAAGGACAACTGTAACTCGGGCACGCCCGAACACTTGGTTGGCTTGACCCTGAGATTTAGAACAGTCAGCATTTGAGGACGGATTCGGAGGGTCTTTAGGCTTGTTGAAGAGTTCACTTGCACTAGCACCAAAGAAAATCTCCCATGGGTCAGATTTGAGGAGTTCCATGTTAACATGGAATTCTGCTGGGAACGCGTTGAGGCAGTGCTGACGTTTTGGAGACGGAGAATGAGCACTTTGAAGGTGTTCCCAAAGTGCTTTGGGCTCTGGAAAAACTCTGTAACAAAGTTTACAGAGACCAATCTGCACTGCCCGAACGAACGAAATTTGTCGTCGTGTCCTATGAGCGACGGGTGACCCCCGCGAATGTCTACGTGGGGTCGACGCACGAATGTCAGATTTGTGTTTAGGCATATTCAATGACAAGGAGCGAACACTTGGTTCCCACAGAGAACAACTACACAAGAGGCAGAGGAGCAATTAAATCACACCAAGAGCTAGTGCACTAGAGTGACAGTCTAGTACAAGAGCAAATCTGTGGTTCAACACCACAGACCCCCGGCTATGACTCAACGTACACAGAATTGGCAGCAGTACGAAGGGTGCCCTGCTACCAAGTGGACGGAGAAGAGCCCAGCATGGTGTAACAGCAAATGAGAGCCAAGCAATTAAGAGACAAGAGGGGAGGACCAAGTGCTGCTTTACAAACAGTTGTAGACATAGTTGGGTGATTCGAAGTAAGATGAGACTCCGGAGCGACACTGTTCTTGAACCAAACGGAGCGCACGTAAAAAAAAAAGCGACAGGTGACAGATGTGTTGGAACAATCAGTGAAAGAAGGGCCGGCAAGTCGCGCAAAAAACCAAACAACCGAGTGCACAACATGACTACAGTACAGACATCAAAAAACAAGACACAATAGAAACATGTAAAAGAAAAGAATCGTACCTGGAATGCACCAGACCGCGAACAGGAGAAAGTCGAAACAGGACCCTCTGAAAATCACCCCCCAAACCCCGGAACACCTGCAAAAAATACCTGAAATAAAACGGAAAAGCCCAGGGGCCCCGAGTATCAGTGAACCGATGGGGGGAGAGGAAAGATGTGACGCCAATTTGGGTCACAAGCATGCAAGAGAGGGACATGCAAACAAACACCAATTCGCGGACCAGTGCAACCAGAGAACTGAAAAACAAACAGAAACTGATTGCACAGGCAATTGGGGCCTTGCGAGCACCCGCAGTGGACAGGAATTTTAAAAAAAGAAACACGCTCAACACGTTTGTGACCAAAAAGGCCAATGGACATTAAAGCACATGTTAAAAAAAAACACAGGGGGCGCCACCAGAGGAGGGCCAAAATGAACCAAGTGGGAGGCCAGAGGGCGATCCCAGAAGTCCAAAGACACCAAGATCGTCCCCGTAGCACCAACCTAACGAGAGTTATTGCAAATTTAAATGATTTAAAAAAGTGGGCGTGTCCAGGTGTGCCAAGCGTAACATGGGAAACCCACGGGAGACCCCCCAGCCCAAACCATTTGAGGCAGCTTGGTGAAACTTGGACACCAGCAAGAGGGTTGGAGGGCGGCCCCAACCACTGAGTTTGGGGGGTCCGCCATGAAAACTTCCCAAGCTGTGGGCATTTGAAAAAGTTAAGAAAATTTAAAAACCAGGAAAAGAAGGTGAGTGGGGGGGTGTGGAGACTCGGGACTCGGGTGGTCAAAAGGAAATGACAAACCAAATAAAATGAAGCAAGTCCCAAGTCGCGGAAGCCAGGGGGGGCGGAGTTACAGTAGGTCGAGAAACCGAAACTAACTCCCCCTCTCCCCCCCCGACCCCCCACCCCCGGAGAGGAGGTGCCAGGGGGGAGACCTTGGTCCGGGGGACAAACTGTCCAAAGATCAAGACCGAGGGTCAAAACCCCAAGGAGTTACGGGAGTTTGAAAAAATTTAAAAAATTTAAAAATGTGAAATGGGGGGGAAGGAGTGGGGCAATGTCAACCACTCTTGGCCAGGGGCAAGCCCCCATCGAAAACTTTCGAACCCCCCCGGTTGCAAGAACCTAGGTGGAGGGGGGGCGGAGAAATGATCGGAAAACCCCTTTTGGGGGAGGGGGGGGAGGCAGCGCCAAAGTAACGACGTCATGCTAAATGGTAGATGTTAAAACAACTACAACCTAAGTGACGAAGCTCTGACGTCATTTTGCGGAATTCGCAAAAACACAAAGTTCCCCATAGGATTAACATGGGGAAAATTGGGGCGCCAACAGGACCCCCCCCAGGCCACGGCCCCCCACAAATGATACCTTATTGGAAAGGTCTCGAGGGGGGCAACAAACTGTCAAAACAAGGATGCTGTGGCACAACCCCCAAGGAACAGGAGGAGTTTGAAAAAATTTAAAAATTTTAAAATTGTGAAATGGGGGGGAAGGAAAGGTCCTAGCCCACCAAAACTAACACAAAAGGAGGCTCACAGGGGGCCCAACAAAACCCAACCGGTTAGAACAACCAAAGTGGAGGGGGGGCCGAGAAATTAACGGGGAATCCCCCAGGAGGGGGGGAGGGGAGGTGGACGAGAAAGCTCAACGTCAGAGTTGTAGGTTTCAAACAACTTGGCAGATTGCCAAGACAAGTAGCTCCAACGTTGAAACTAAAGTCTTCAATGTAGGGGTACGTCCCATAGGATTAACATGGGACAGCCTAATTTTTGCTCCCAAGCCCCCCCAAATTGAGGGATTCGTTCTGATTTACGACTGGGACAGGTAGGGGGGGACGAGCCGGACACAAAGACACAATGGACAAGGAGGTCCGACCACAGGGGGCCGAGTAATAACAGTGTAAAGAAATGCCCCATAGGCTAACATGGGACATCGCAATTTAAGCCCTCAAGCCCCCCCCAATTGAAAAGTACAAAAACTTATTGGGTCGAGAGGTGCCCCAACTACAGGTGAACAGATTAAAGAAAGTCCCAGAGATGTGGGACAAAGGGGGGCAGAGATAAAAAGGAATTAAATATTTGAAAAAAGTTTAAAATAGTTTAAAAAAGTTTAAAAATGTAAAAAACCATAGAAATATTAGCCCCATGAGCCTGAAAATAACAGGGTAGGTGTAACTCGTGACGGCGGATCGAATGGGCGTGGTCTCAAGCCCCAGGGTGCACCAGGTGAGGAGTTATTCACGAAAAACGTCTCCTGGGGGGGGAATGCACTGAGACCACTGCGTCCAAGCACAGGTCGCAGACTTCGAATTAGGTTCGGTTCCCCACCCACCATCAATCAATATGTGAAAAAAGTTGGAACTCGGGTTTTAACATGGGAAAACCGACCAATCGATATTTAAGTGCATAAGCCCTCCCCCAGCCCACCGGGACAGAGTTGGAACGAGTGGGGAGGGACGAACTGGACACCTGGACACCCAGTATGTCAAGATCCGACCACAAGAACGGAAGATATGAAGGAAAACCCACATTTGACACACCTGTACAGGTAAACAATTACAAAAAATATACTAATAAATCAAACAACTGTCCACCAGCAGGTACACGCAATCGTGAGCAGTGGTCAATGTAAAAACGGCGAGTATGTCACTACCCAGTAAGAAAAACAATATATAGGAAGGAAACCCCCCTAGCAACAGTAGAACAAAAGAATACACTGTTCAAAACATACAGGTAAGTGCATGTGTACCTATATTGAGTCTAAATTAATTGTAAGAGAAGGATCATTTCTCAGAAAATCAATAATTAATGATTAGAAAATGGAATCAGTTCCATGAAAAGGCTACTCATTACCAAGAACAGTGTATTCGATTGAGAAATACAAACCGGGTAGCAACCAGAGCCAGCGCCTAGCAACCGAGAACAAAAGCTTAATAGAATGATTGACGATTGCGTAATTCCAAGATCGAGTATCAATAGTGTAATCACTTCCCAGAAAAACTACTCAATACTTGGAACAATGTATTTAAATGATTACACAGGAGCGCATAGCAACCAGTGCCAACGCCCAGCAACCGAAAACGAAGGCTTAAGATAAAAGGTTTAACGATTGCATCATACCAAGATCGAGTACCAAAAGTGTAATCACTTCACAGAAAAACAGCTCATTACTTGGAACAGTGTATTAACATGATTACAAAGGAGCGCATAGCAACCAGTGCCAACGCCCAGCAACCGAAAACAAGAGCTTAATATAAAAGGTTTAACGATTGCATCATTCCAAGATCGAGTATCAAAAGTGTAATCACTTCCCAGAAAAACTACTCAATACTTGGAAGAGTGTATTAACATGATTACAAAGGAGCGCATAGCAACCAGTGCCAACGCCCAGCAACCGAAAACGAAAGCTTTCTACAAAATGGCGAGGCAAAGCCAATAGTAAACTGAATGGGGCAAAAGAGAAAATGGATTCCAAATCCCTTTACATCGGCCCCGTTACATATAATAACTTAAAATAAATAACAAAATAACACAGAACACAGTTCCCACAACGATATTAAATAGTTATTTACATAGTTAAGGCACCGGATAATCAAATAATCAACAAACAAAAAGGTGTGCATAAAAAGAATAACAAGTGAGATTAATGCACAACAAAAGATTACCGACGGTGCAAAATAAATGCGGGAAAACATGTAAAGTAGTAAAATTACTTGATTATTAAAAAGGTATTAGTAAACACAAAGAGTTGACCACTGCTCAACAACCAGTCGCACCAAAAAACATAAAACAGAACAAAATCTATTCCTTAAAACATATGAAAAACACACACAAAATATACAAATACAATATCAGGAAATAGTGCAAAAAACAGCAAACAGTATAATATTCTATACATAGCAAAGAAATTAATGAGCACTAAAAATTAATCAACCCCTAAGGAATAGAAAATAATAACAGCAAAGTGAGTGCGACATTCAAGAGAATGACCATCTGTCGCGCGATGCAACGATTGAAAGTGACAATCTCAAAACATCGCAAAACGGGGCCCCCACACATGAAAAATAAAGATCAAGGCCCCATCTTACAGCTCTTATGCCCCCCTTAACACAATTATTTCACAGAAATGATGTACATGTTAATCAAAACAGAACACAATAAAGACACTCGTTTCAAATAGGCTTAGCACTTGAAAAACAAAACGAAACGAGTGACCAAACATTTACACATAAATGCACAAGAACATAAAAAATACAATGCAAAAACAGGTATTAAATGCAAACAAATATGAAAAGGGTAACATATTAAAAAATATAATATAATATGACAAGAATAAATGTAAGAACATGAATAACATAAGAGCTGCAACGCGAAACAAGACAGGGAGCAAAAGTGACCCGCACTCAAATTGCTGTCAAAAATTAACAATTAATGGTGCGACATCGATCCCGGAAGTAATCGATGACCAATCGCCTGTGCAATCCAAAAAAGTTTAAATTTTAAAAATTAAACAAATTTAAAGACATGTTATGCAGGACGGAAGATGAGGTAAAAAATCAAGACATGCGAGACTCACCGGCCCTTAAGGGGGGCTTAGCCACAAATTTTGTGGTCAGCACCCATAAAAAACAAAAAGGGACACTTCCCGGCGGGTTGGCACGCCATTAAAAGTTATGTCCAAGCAATAGCAGAGGCCCAGGGGCTTCAGAAAGTCAAAATCGTCCAAAAATCGGGTTGAAATCCAATGGTAATCCACGAATTTTTCTAAGTCCAAATTGGCGGGAAAACCAGAAAAGGCGGGAAATCCAAATGGCGGGAAAACCAGCACAAAAACAAAGTTCAGCCAACTGTTGCGCAATCGGAAGACCCGTGCAGCATCTGTTCAAAATGGCGGGAAGAAAGTTCTAGAACTTTCGAGAATTTTCCCGCCAAAAGCAAAGGATTAAGATTAAATGATTTTAGATGGGTCTGACGTCACAAGCACTATCGGGACCAAAGATCCAGGTAGTGCTAGATCAGCGACCAAGGGCCGGATAAACCCTTAATCCGAAGCTTTCGAAATGATTCAACTATGAGAACCCCCGCGCGGGGGGGTGGAAATTAAGCTGATAAGAACAGATACTACACTTTGATCTTAGCCGATAGGCCGAGAAGCGATAACCTGCAGCTGTAGCCGGATTCACAACGCGAAGGACTCAAAAATCACAACTGACTCCATCTGCATACATCACCAACCATTGTTACCAACCCTCACATCAGAGAAAGAAGGAACTCCGATCCACGAAGCTACGATCCTTTTTCTCCTACTCCAAGCCGTTCGCCTATTATCAAAGATCAAAAACAAAGCTTCAAAACCTCTCGAAGAGTCCACGAAAACATACGAACTCGAAAGAGAATCCAAAACCTCAAAAGGGAAAAAAAATTCTCAAAAAGTTCAACATTCCGTAACACACATTAAAAAAAAAAAAAAAAAAAAAAAAAAATTCAAAGACAAACGGTTAAACAAATCGAAAAGTCCAAGACAACGAATTGCAAGGAAAAACAGAACGAAAAGGGCCCAGCACAAATCCCAACTCCACAGAATTATAGGAAGAAAACAAACCAACAATTCCTACCTATCAGAGCAAGGGCGAAACAACAGTTCTAAAACCCGCAGAATCACAACAAAAGAAACAAGCAAACACAATCCATAACTCAGCACAGTTCAAGGAAGAAAAAACAAACCTAAACAACAAGTTTAAACTCCGGAGAACGAGGGCGACACCGAAACAACAATTGCACAACCAGCACGAAACCGAACCAATTGCATCCTAAAAGAAAGAGGGCAAAACAACAACCGCTACCTAACACAAGGGCCAGAGCGAAACCCAAGCAACATTCGCTGAAAGAGGGCGAAACCGAAACCATTCCCAACTCTGCAGAATTCAACAAACATAAACAGCAATTCCAAATATGCCTAACCTAACACACAGCAAGGACAAAACCAAAAGCAACAACTCTAGAATGACAGCCAAACCAAAACTACGATTCCTACCCAACACACACACAGGGCGACAGAGGAACCAAAACAACAATCCCTACCCAACACACATTACCAGGGCCAAACCAAAACAACAACTGCAAACCCTGCAAAATCACAACAGGGAGAAAAAAAAAAAAAAAAAAAAAAAAAAAAAAAACACCAACTGTAGAATGAGGTGGGGGGGGGGAACAGAAATAACAATTCCACACTCCGCAGAAAGTAAAGGAAAACAACAATTGCACCCTACTACTGAAAGAGGGCAAACCAAAAACAAAAATTCCACAACGCGGGGAGGGGTGGCGAAAACACAAACAACAATTCCTAACTCCGCAGAATCACTACAGCAAAGGAACCAAAAAAAAAAAAAACACCGGGGGGGACCGAAACAACAAATCCTGCCAAACACAAGAGATAGAATGAAACCGAAACAACAAGTCTGGAATGAGAGACAAAATCAATGCAAGTTCAATACTTTCTCGATGGCACATACGCAAATTCGAGTGCAAGTAATTACAATCACTCCTAATACGCAAATTAATTTAGCGAGACAGAACGCGGCGGGGGCCGAGATTAACCAATTTCGAACCAATGCAACGTTACTACACCTCCTTCTTTAAATTCATTCCGATAAGCAAACAATTCAATTCCTCAAGGTCACTGTCCTCTGGTTCAGGTGTTTGAAGTGGGAGAGCATCTCAAAACCAGGGGGAGGGGGAACCGTTAAATAAACAAAGGGATAAACTATGAAAGCAGTGTCAACACGAACAAGTCCATCAAGTGGGGGGGGGGAAGGGGGCAGGAAAGACAGAGAGCACCGGGCCGGGCAAACCAATCAAGAAAATACAAACACTGGAGGGAGGGGAAATAAATTTTGCAATTTCGAGACACACATAACAACAGAAGTAAAGAAACAAACCGCACCCAGTCCGTGGGAGCTGTCAGAAGAAAAATCAACAAACACTAAATAAATAAAAAAATCAACAAACGTACAAGGGCAGGAAAACTAAACAAACACCGGGAAAACGTCACACAAGGGCGAAAAGTAAACGAATCACAAACAACAAACATAACAAAACGACACGGTACTGAGACAACACACGGAAAAGGTGAACAAACCCGCAACACGTGAAATGAACAAACAAGCCGCTGGAGCCTTCCATTCACGCTACAATCCCTTGGCTTAGTGAAATGATTAAGGTATGGTATGTGTCTACTAATAAACAAGTAAGGTACGTGTCAACTAAATAAACTTTTTTGTGTTTGAAATGGAGCATAAAACTAAGAATTCAAGTACAATTTCCACAAAATTAAAAATAATGTCTGATGTGTTGGGAATGCTGGGTGAAAAATTACAGTCAAGGCAAGGCTTGTACTGCGAAAATTCTAATCAACGTATTCGATTAATACTCATGCAATTCATAAATAAAATCATCATCTGCGCTTAGAGCTATAAAATTTGTTATGCTTTTGAAAAGTTTTTTTATTTTGAAATTTGGCATTTTCTATGCAACAACTCAATCTTTTACAAAAAAAATAATATAAAAAAAATGTCATTTTCTCATAAAAAGTGCAATGAAATACACAAGTATAAACACAAGAGATTTTATTGTATTCTACAATGGAGATAAAACTAAATAAAACATGTTCAGAACACTTCAATTCGACATCTTGCAAATTGTTTGCGTAGGGATGTACTGGGTCGGGAACCCAGCAGAGTCCTTTTTTTTTTTAATCTTCTCTCACCCCCCCCCCTTTCGACCTTGGATACCCCCCCCTCTTTGAAAGACGCCTGCTGTCCCATCTGGGGATTTTCGTGTGTGTGTTTCGGTGGAGAATCCAGAACAGGCAGACTTTTGGAAGGGAACAGGAGCTCCACCGTGGGACAAAGAGGGAACCTGAAAGAGAGGGGCAATGTAAACTACAAGAGGTATTGCATTCAACTCATTAAAAAGTGTTACCGTATGGAAACTCATCGGGAGAGTTTCGCCTGCGCACATTTAGACATTACTTTTCTCGTTACTTACAAAAGCGTATCATACAACAGTTACAAGCGAGTACGGAGAGGCATCAGAGATGCAGAAACTCTGTTCTTATCAGCTTAGGAGGGAGGGGGAAGAGGCTTCTTAGAAACACTTTTACAAGTTTTTGACACTTTTCTCCATCTTTTACGAGAAGGAACAAAGTGACTAGTTGGGGGTTTTTTGGTGTGGTGAGTCTATTTTTAGGTATAAAAGCGGGCCGATCTGGCAATTAGTGCTATAGCCAGCCGACCCTTAGCCATGACAGGGTAAACCCTTAATCAAAAGCCATCTTCCAAAAATTAGTTTAACATCAGAGGCACCCTATGGACGCCGTATCAGATATTAAGCTGATAAGAACAGATACTACACTTTGATCTTAGCCGATAGGCCGAGAAGCGATAACCTGCAGCTGTAGCCGGATTCACAACGCGAAGGACTCAAAAATCACAACTGACTCCATCTGCATACATCACCAACCATTGTTACCAACCCTCACATCAGAGAAAGAAGGAACTCCGATCCACGAAGCTACGATCCTTTTTCTCCTACTCCAAGCCGTTCGCCTATTATCAAAGATCAAAAACAAAGCTTCAAAACCTCTCGAAGAGTCCACGAAAACATACGAACTCGAAAGAGAATCCAAAACCTCAAAAGGGGAAAAAAAATTCTCAAAAAGTTCAACATTCCGTAACACACATTAAAAAAAAAAAAAAAAAATTCAAAGACAAACGGTTAAACAAATCGAAAAGTCCAAGACAACGAATTGCAAGGAAAAACAGAACGAAAAGGGCCCAGCACAAATCCCAACTCCACAGAATTATAGGAAGAAAACAAACCAACAATTCCTACCTATCAGAGCAAGGGCGAAACAACAGTTCTAAAACCCGCAGAATCACAACAAAAGAAACAAGCAAACACAATCCATAACTCAGCACAGTTCAAGGAAGAAAAAACAAACCTAAACAACAAGTTTAAACTCCGGAGAACGAGGGCGACACCGAAACAACAATTGCACAACCAGCACGAAACCGAACCAATTGCATCCTAAAAGAAAGAGGGCAAAACAACAACCGCTACCTAACACAAGGGCCAGAGCGAAACCCAAGCAACATTCGCTGAAAGAGGGCGAAACCGAAACCATTCCCAACTCTGCAGAATTCAACAAACATAAACAGCAATTCCAAATATGCCTAACCTAACACACAGCAAGGACAAAACCAAAAGCAACAACTCTAGAATGAGAGCCAAACCAAAACTACGATTCCTACCCAACACACACACAGGGCGACAGAGGAACCAAAACAACAATCCCTACCCAACACACATTACCAGGGCCAAACCAAAACAACAACTGCAAACCCTGCAAAATCACAACAGGGGAAAAAAAAAAAAAAAAAAAAAAAAAAAAAAAACACCAACTGTAGAATGAGGTGGGGGGGGGAACAGAAATAACAATTCCACACTCCGCAGAAAGTAAAGGAAAACAACAATTGCACCCTACTACTGAAAGAGGGCAAACCAAAAACAAAAATTCCACAACGCGGGGAGGGGTGGCGAAAACACAAACAACAATTCCTAACTCCGCAGAATCACTACAGCAAAGGAACCAAAAAAAAAACACCGGGGGGGACCGAAACAACAAATCCTGCCAAACACAAGAGATAGAATGAAACCGAAACAACAAGTCTGGAATGAGAGACAAAATCAATGCAAGTTCAATACTTTCTCGATGGCACATACGCAAATTCGAGTGCAAGTAATTACAATCACTCCTAATACGCAAATTAATTTAGCGAGACAGAACGCGGCGGGGGCCGAGATTAACCAATTTCGAACCAATGCAACGTTACTACACCTCCTTCTTTAAATTCATTCCGATAAGCAAACAATTCAATTCCTCAAGGTCACTGTCCTCTGGTTCAGGTGTTTGAAGTGGGAGAGCATCTCAAAACCAGGGGGAGGGGGAACCGTTAAATAAACAAAGGGATAAACTATGAAAGCAGTGTCAACACGAACAAGTCCATCAAGTGGGGGGGGGGGAAGGGGGCAGGAAAGACAGAGAGCACCGGGGCCGGGCAAACCAATCAAGAAAATACAAACACTGGAGGGAGGGGAAATAAATTTTGCAATTTCGAGACACACATAACAACAGAAGTAAAGAAACAAACCGCACCCAGTCCGTGGGAGCTGTCAGAAGAAAAATCAACAAACACTAAATAAATAAAAAAATCAACAAACGTACAAGGGCAGGAAAACTAAACAAACACCGGGAAAACGTCACACAAGGGCGAAAAGTAAACGAATCACAAACAACAAACATAACAAAACGACACGGTACTGAGACAACACACGGAAAAGGTGAACAAACCCGCAACACGTGAAATGAACAAACAAGCCGCTGGAGCCTTCCATTCACGCTACAATCCCTTGGCTTAGTGAAATGATTAAGGTATGGTATGTGTCTACTAATAAACAAGTAAGGTACGTGTCAACTAAATAAACTTTTTTGTGTTTGAAATGGAGCATAAAACTAAGAATTCAAGTACAATTTCCACAAAATTAAAAATAATGTCTGATGTGTTGGGAATGCTGGGTGAAAAATTACAGTCAAGGCAAGGCTTGTACTGCGAAAATTCTAATCAACGTATTCGATTAATACTCATGCAATTCATAAATAAAATCATCATCTGCGCTTAGAGCTATAAAATTTGTTATGCTTTTGAAAAGTTTTTTTATTTTGAAATTTGGCATTTTCTATGCAACAACTCAATCTTTTACAAAAAAAATAATATAAAAAAATGTCATTTTCTCATAAAAAGTGCAATGAAATACACAAGTATAAACACAAGAGATTTTATTGTATTCTACAATGGAGATAAAACTAAATAAAACATGTTCAGAAACACTTCAATTCGACATCTTGCAAATTGTTTGCGTAGGGATGTACTGGGTCTGGAACCCAGCAGAGTCCTTTTTTTTTTTAATCTTCTCTCACCCCCCCCCCCCTTTCGACCTTGGATACCCCCCCCCCTCTTTGAAAGACGCCTGCTGTCCCATCTGGGGATTTTCGTGTGTGTGTTTCGGTGGAGAATCCAGAACAGGCAGACTTTTGGAAGGGAACAGGAGCTCCACCGTGGGACAAAGAGGGAACCTGAAAGAGAGGGGCAATGTAAACTACAAGAGGTATTGCATTCAACTCATTAAAAAGTGTTACCGTATGGAAACTCATCGGGAGAGTTTCGCCTGCGCACATTTAGACATTACTTTTCTCGTTACTTACAAAAGCGTATCATACAACAGTTACAAGCGAGTACGGAGAGGCATCAGAGATGCAGAAACTCTGTTCTTATCAGCTTAGGAGGGAGGGGGAAGAGGCTTCTTAGAAACACTTTTACAAGTTTTTGACACTTTTCTCCATCTTTTACGAGAAGGAACAAAGTGACTAGTTGGGGGTTTTTTGGTGTGGTGAGTCTATTTTTAGGTATAAAAGCGGGCCGATCTGGCAATTAGTGCTATAGCCAGCCGACCCTTAGCCATGACAGGGTAAACCCTTAATCAAAAGCCATCTTCCAAAAATTAGTTTAACATCAGAGGCACCCTATGGACGCCGTATCAGATATTAAGCTGATAAGAACAGATACTACACTTTGATCTTAGCCGATAGGCCGAGAAGCGATAACCTGCAGCTGTAGCCGGATTCACAACGCGAAGGACTCAAAAATCACAACTGACTCCATCTGCATACATCACCAACCATTGTTACCAACCCTCACATCAGAGAAAGAAGGAACTCCGATCCACGAAGCTACGATCCTTTTTCTCCTACTCCAAGCCGTTCGCCTATTATCAAAGATCAAAAACAAAGCTTCAAAACCTCTCGAAGAGTCCACGAAAACATACGAACTCGAAAGAGAATCCAAAACCTCAAAAGGGGAAAAAAAATTCTCAAAAAGTTCAACATTCCGTAACACACATTAAAAAAAAAAAAAAAAATTCAAAGACAAACGGTTAAACAAATCGAAAAGTCCAAGACAACGAATTGCAAGGAAAAACAGAACGAAAAGGGCCCAGCACAAATCCCAACTCCACAGAATTATAGGAAGAAAACAAACCAACAATTCCTACCTATCAGAGCAAGGGCGAAACAACAGTTCTAAAACCCGCAGAATCACAACAAAAGAAACAAGCAAACACAATCCATAACTCAGCACAGTTCAAGGAAGAAAAAACAAACCTAAACAACAAGTTTAAACTCCGGAGAACGAGGGCGACACCGAAACAACAATTGCACAACCAGCACGAAACCGAACCAATTGCATCCTAAAAGAAAGAGGGCAAAACAACAACCGCTACCTAACACAAGGGCCAGAGCGAAACCCAAGCAACATTCGCTGAAAGAGGGCGAAACCGAAACCATTCCCAACTCTGCAGAATTCAACAAACATAAACAGCAATTCCAAATATGCCTAACCTAACACACAGCAAGGACAAAACCAAAAGCAACAACTCTAGAATGACAGCCAAACCAAAACTACGATTCCTACCCAACACACACACACAGGGCGACAGAGGAACCAAAACAACAATCCCTACCCAACACACATTACCAGGGCCAAACCAAAACAACAACTGCAAACCCTGCAAAATCACAACAGGGGAAAAAAAAAAAAAAAAAAAAAAAAAAAAAAAAACACCAACTGTAGAATGAGGTGGGGGGGGAACAGAAATAACAATTCCACACTCCGCAGAAAGTAAAGGAAAACAACAATTGCACCCTACTACTGAAAGAGGGCAAACCAAAAACAAAAATTCCACAACGCGGGGAGGGGTGGCGAAAACACAAACAACAATTCCTAACTCCGCAGAATCACTACAGCAAAGGAACCAAAAAAAAAACACCGGGGGGACCGAAACAACAAATCCTGCCAAACACAAGAGATAGAATGAAACCGAAACAACAAGTCTGGAATGAGAGACAAAATCAATGCAAGTTCAATACTTTCTCGATGGCACATACGCAAATTCGAGTGCAAGTAATTACAATCACTCCTAATACGCAAATTAATTTAGCGAGACAGAACGCGGCGGGGGCCGAGATTAACCAATTTCGAACCAATGCAACGTTACTACACCTCCTTCTTTAAATTCATTCCGATAAGCAAACAATTCAATTCCTCAAGGTCACTGTCCTCTGGTTCAGGTGTTTGAAGTGGGAGAGCATCTCAAAACCAGGGGGAGGGGGAACCGTTAAATAAACAAAGGGATAAACTATGAAAGCAGTGTCAACACGAACAAGTCCATCAAGTGGGGGGGGGGGAAGGGGGCAGGAAAGACAGAGAGCACCGGGCCGGGCAAACCAATCAAGAAAATACAAACACTGGAGGGAGGGGAAATAAATTTTGCAATTTCGAGACACACATAACAACAGAAGTAAAGAAACAAACCGCACCCAGTCCGTGGGAGCTGTCAGAAGAAAAATCAACAAACACTAAATAAATAAAAAAATCAACAAACGTACAAGGGCAGGAAAACTAAACAAACACCGGGAAAACGTCACACAAGGGCGAAAAGTAAACGAATCACAAACAACAAACATAACAAAACGACACGGTACTGAGACAACACACGGAAAAGGTGAACAAACCCGCAACACGTGAAATGAACAAACAAGCCGCTGGAGCCTTCCATTCACGCTACAATCCCTTGGCTTAGTGAAATGATTAAGGTATGGTATGTGTCTACTAATAAACAAGTAAGGTACGTGTCAACTAAATAAACTTTTTTGTGTTTGAAATGGAGCATAAAACTAAGAATTCAAGTACAATTTCCACAAAATTAAAAATAATGTCTGATGTGTTGGGAATGCTGGGTGAAAAATTACAGTCAAGGCAAGGCTTGTACTGCGAAAATTCTAATCAACGTATTCGATTAATACTCATGCAATTCATAAATAAAATCATCATCTGCGCTTAGAGCTATAAAATTTGTTATGCTTTTGAAAAGTTTTTTTATTTTGAAATTTGGCAATTTTCTATGCAACAACTCAATCTTTTACAAAAAAAAAAATA
>BMAO01001811.1:25000-26148 GCA_019973975.1 Trichonephila clavata | reverse complement strand
ATTTTAAGTATTTATTAAAGATATAAATTTCCATCATGTGCGACAGGTAAGCTCTCCTTTTTTATTATTTTTTAAACACGTATACTTTAATTTTAAAATTATTTTCTTGCGAGTAATTAGAAAAGCCAGGATTGCACATTTTTTAACTGTGGAAAGAAAAATGAAGTTCCTTCTTTCAACGATAGAATACATGTAATTTAAGTGTATCATTCATGAATGGTGATTTATTACTCTTTAATTTTAATTACCTTACAAATCGCAAGTTGAAAACTTGACAAATCGTCGAATAAAGAATTAATTTGATTGAAGCTTTACGAAAATAGTTACAATAAAATAAATGCAAATGAATTTTTCAAAAGTATTCAAAAATTTGCCGTTAAGATTTAAAACAGTTATGGCGAACCTGTGACCCCTGGGTCAGACGCTGAGCCCCGCAAGCTCTTTAATTGACTCAGATTGCTGGGCAACATTTGTTTGCTTAAGTGGGTTTACTTAGATTCTCTAATTAATGAGGATTTTTTTTTCTATTTGTATTTTTACAAGCGCTGAATTGACACAAAAGCAATTTAAATGCTTTCTATAACTTTCAGTTTGATCATTACAGCTCCAAAGTTACTACAAAATGACAGCAAAGGTATATGGAAGTATGTAGTAATTGAAATAAAACAAAAGTGTTTTGCAAAATGCAAACAAAGTGTATAATTTTACTTACATTTTGTATGTTGAAAAAATCGACAACCAAAGCAAGTAACCATATTTAAAGCACTTTCTTCGAAAAAAATGCTCTTTTGTAATGTTATGTTCAGTTATATTTGTAGAAAAAAGTCTTCCATAACACTTGTATTATCCTCTTTTAGTTTCACCTTGTGAAGCGCCAATGGGCACCATGCGCATGTCAGTTATTCTTGTAATAAAACAACAATTGCACATACGTATAAATTGTGTTAAAGTATTTTTTAAAAAGTACATGTTATACAGAATAAATATTTTGCAGAAGTTAAAATCCTATATAAAATAATACGTTCATTCACAATTCTAAGCCTCCCTTCTTAACAATAGCGGACCATCCCTTCTGAACACATGTGTAGCAAGGCTACGTGTTAAACGAAAGATATGGACGGCTGGCAACAGATGTGGTTGGTCCATTG
>BMAO01001811.1:0-20000 GCA_019973975.1 Trichonephila clavata | reverse complement strand
CGACAATTTTACCGGCAATGTATGAAATGTTGGCATTCTATAGAATGCCTAGGCATTGTACAGAATGGCGGACGTTTTTAGGCAAAATATGTAATATTGGAATTATTTCATATTTTTCCTAGGCTTTGTATAGAATGCCTAGACATTCTATAGAATGACCAAAGCTAGTTAGGCAATGCATGATAAAAGGTCATGATAAGGATATTATATCAATGACGCACATTCCTAAAAAATACAAAAATTATTCTGACAAAATAATGAGAGTGCCATTAAAAATTATTCAAAATATGTGAAGGAAAATGAAATTCATACCAAAAAAATTAATCTCTTTCTTATTAAAGAAAACAAAATTTTTTAAATAAAAGAAAGTAAGAGTGAAATAAAAACTTAAATTTAACCTATTAATTGTAACATGATAGGCTTGTGTTCAAATTCGTAAATATTTCACAAAATCATAATTCGAATGTTCTTTTTCAATTAGTACTAAAGGATAAATAAAAGCTTTTACCTGTCAGAATGAAGAGGCGACTCAAAATTAACGAAACATCAGAGGGACACGAAAGAGGTTTATTTACAGCACAGACAAGACAGAGACTGAACTAAAGCGTACATTCGTAAACAAGCGATTGCAGCGCCGCTGCACTAATATGTCAACACACTCTACAGTTAAGGTTTCAACACACTCCCCTCCTCCCGAATGACCAGGGGGTTCATTCTAAATCTACTAATAATTTCAAAAATACAAGAAAAATCATTAAGTATACATTTCAAGTAATTAAATTCAAATAAAATACAAATTCAAACAGATGCATAAATTCAAAGCAAATACTAAATTTAAATCAAATACTAAATTCACACATTGCTAATACTGAATTCAAAACAAATATTAAATTCAAAGCGAATACATAACAAAGAAATCATTCATTAATTTCAAGGTTATAATAATTATACAGGTCTTTTAATAATTGAGTTTTTAATTTACAAGAACGTATTTTACCATCCCTGCCAGGAAATGCATCAGCAACTTTACCTAGTTTCCAAAAATGTCTAGGAAATTTTTCATCATTAATTAGTACAACATCATCAATTTTAAACTCTTTAATTTCACCTGTAGGTTTAACACAATGAGCAGATTTTAACATGAAAATATATTCTTTTGACCATTTCTTCCCAAATATATTTAGGAATCTTTTGCGATAATTAAAACTTTTAATTAAAATTTTCCTGTTTGATAAGTTAGAATCAAAATTATCCCTGGCAGGGGGTAAATTATTCCCTCTACGTCCTAAAATCATATGAGATGGAGTATGAAGTTCAGGTTCATTTAAATCAGCAAAAATATATGTAAAAGGACGAGATTTGAGTACCCCTTTAATTTCTATTAAAAGAGTCTCCAACTCATCGCGAGATAAAGTTGTTTTCCCCCACAGTCTTTCGTAAAGCAAGCTTTACTGTTCGAATGAGTCTTTCGTAAAAGCCACCCCACCAAGCAGCTCTCTCGATGATAAACTGCCCGCGGATTTTGTGGGAGGTGTAGGAAGCTTCCACTGCTGGATCACTGATAACTTTCCACAAGTTTTTCAGTTCAAGTTCGGGTTTTTTAAAAAATTTTCTTAGTCAGTCAGTTTCAGTTGTAAGATTGTTCACAAGTTCTAAATGAAGAGCTCTCGTAACACCACACGTAAATAAAACAATGTTGTGTTTATTCTCGTCTTTTGTGTAGAGAGATTCTCCGAAATCTATTCCCACAACAGAAAATGGAGCTGACTGTTCAACAGCTGGTAACGGTGTGGTAACTTGAACAACTAAAGTCGAGTTGAATCTTTTATACAGCACACATTTTTTAAAATGATTTTCACAATCTGCCTCCCTTTAATGAGCCAGAATCGCTCTCTAATTTCTAGTAGAGTTTCGCTAATTCCTCCGTGAAAAACTTTGCTGTGTGAGTCTCGCACTATTAAATTTACGAAGTAATGCTTGAATGGTAATATGATAGGGTGTTTTTGTAAATATTTGAATATGGATTTTTTAAGTCTTCCAGCGACACGTATTAGTTCATCTTCGTCAAGGAAAGGATTAAATTCTAAAATTGCTGAAGTTTTAAATAGTGATTTACTTTTAAGTATAAACAATTAACTTCTTTGACGAAAGCATCTTTCTGAACAAGTCTAATCCAAAATTTTTCGACACCATCGATTTCTTCCGCCGTTAATTCGTTGCATCGCTTGTTTAATCTATTTCGGATGTTATGCACAAAACGAAGCACCCAACCAGTAAGACGCAAAAGTTTCAGCAGGCTGCAATATTTTGTTATATTAATTACGGCAGTTGTATTTAATTCACTTTCACATGCGAATGTAAACACTAGTTCTCCGTATTCACATGTGTCGGTTAAAGAAAAGTCACAATTCAAATTTTTCGGCCAGTTGTTTTCTTTCGTGCAAAGCCACTGAGGACCATGCATCCAAATTTGGCTGTTTATAATCGTCTCGAGATTCGCTCCACGGCAAACATAATCAGCTGGATTCTCTCTCCCATTGCAATGATGCCAATCAGATGGATCGGAATTTAATTGGATTTCTATTACCCTATTCGAAATGAATTGTTTATATTTTAAGGCTTTTCCCTTAATCCAGTAGAGAGTAATAAAAGAATCACTCAAAGGAAAATTTTAGAAACAGGGAATTTAAAATTGGATGTTAAATATCTCAAAAGTCTCGAGGCTAAAACTGCTCCCAAAAGTTTCAATCGCGGAAGAGTTAATTTCTTGAGAGCAGAAACTCGACTTTTAGCTGTTTTTAATCTCGTGAAAATATCGTCATTCTCATTTACATAACGAAAATATGCCACAGCTCCAAATGTTCTGGAACATGCATCACAAAATATGTGTAATTGTAAATCTTTTCCCTGATCTAAAGGATATGGAAAATACTTTCTTTCGAATGCCAAGTCATTTAGAAGACAAACCTGAGCGCACCAAGTTTCCCATTTTTTCTTAATTTGGTGGGTAATTCCTCATCCCATCCGAGACCGTATTCTCAAATTTCTTGCAATAAGCATTTTATTATTAAGACAAATGGGGAAACAAAACCTATCGGATCAAAGATTTTTGCTGCTGTTTGCAGAACACATCGTTTAGAATTCTTTAAATTTTTAATTAAATCGAGTAATGGTTGTACATCTAATTCAAATGTATCATTATCTAAATTCCAGGTAATTCCTAAAACCTTTAATGGACGCTCACCCGATTCACCTATACCGTTTTCATTCCATAATTTTCTTAATTCTTGCGAATTAGTTTTAAATTTTCGTAAATTCATATTCACATCTTTAAGAATTTCTATCGCGTTTTTAGAGAGATTGAAAGCCTTACTAACGGATTCTGATGAACCTGCGAACAAGTCGTCAACATACAAGGAAGTGTTCAGCATTTCAAAATTTCTCTATGTTCTTCCTTATAATTTCGAATAGGGTATTTTATTGTCGCAGCAAGTACAAAAGGACTCGAGGTCACTCCAAACGGAACACGAGTCATTCTCATAATTTTGTAAGATTTGATATCTCCTTCATTCGAAAACCAAAAATCTTAAATAGTAGCGATCTTCCTCGGCTATTCCTATCGTTAAAAATGCTCCCTGAATATCACTACAAAACGCATGTTGGTATTCGTGAAATCTCAAAATTACATCTATTATACGTGGAATCAAAGCTAGACCCGTATAGAGACACTCATTCAATGATTTACAATCTCTACCCTTCGAAGATGCATCAAAAACCATGCGGACTTTCGTTGTGTCCTTATCAGTCCGAAACACGGATGAATGGGGCATAGAATAAGAATTAGTTTCGAATTGTGATGGACATTCCTCAACGATATTTTCCTTAATTTGTGATCTTTATCAATATTTATGTATTCATTATAAAGCCAATTATTGTCTTTCAATTTTTAGTTTTAAATTATCAAACCTGCGCTTCGCAATTGCCCAATTATTGTTTAAATTGCTTGTCTTATCTTCTCAAAATAATATTATCTCATACATTCCGTTATTAAATTTTAAATTATTTTCAAAACTCGAAATAAAGTCGTTATCGCTATCTAACATACTATTTTTTATATCACTAATTCCCCCCGATTTCAAGTTCCAAAATTGGGTCAAATTTTCATTTAATTGCGAACAACATTCTATTTTAAATACCGAAGCGTTTTGTTTATAATTTTCATCCATAGTGGATATTCTACCCAGGATAATTGTCCCGAAAATGGAGTCTATCACAAATAATGTTTTAGTTAATTTTTCTTTTTTCCCCGAAAGAATCTGCCAAAAATATTGCGCGCCTATCAACAATGAAACTTCGTTTCCATTCGATTCGCTTATGCTTGACATCTGAATATTTTTATTGGTGAGCGTTTGTTTTATTTTATTTGAAGACATTCTAAATGGTGTCTCAGAAATGAGATCGGTTATAAAAGAGCTTCAATAGTGATCTTGTTTCCGAGATCATGAGGGTTACAGAGGGTGATTTGTACAACTTCGTATTTCTTTTGAATGGGTGTTCTAGAACCGAATGTATATATTAATAAATTTTCTTCGCGAATTACGGGAAGTTTCATTTCAGAGGCTACCGTTTTTTCAAAAAAACATCGCTGTGAAGCATTATCTAACAAAAGAATTATCTCTTTTTTCTCGGATTTGTTTACCAATAAAGCTCTACAGGTTTCTAACAGGACCTCGTCTTCAAATGTATTTACATTAGAGCATGAAATAGTTTTCGTGGGACTCATGCATTTTTGTTCCTCAGAACCGTGAGAAAGGATGAAAATTTCTGGCTCTTGTGCGGAAGTTGGGTTAGGGAAAAGAGAGGTATGACCTTTGCATTTTCCGTATGCCTTAATCTTTGTGCATGTGCGAAAAATGTGGCCTCGTGAGAGACACAAATAACAAATGCCCCTTTTTCTTAGTGATTATTTTATTTTCGTGATTGATTTTACGCAGGATTCCGAAATTTGGTTATTTTTATTACCTTTTTCTAAGCAAAATACTCATTTATTTACATTTACCACAAACGCAGAAGCAGTAAGGACATAACTATTTTTATTTTTACTATACGTTGAATTTACTTTATTATATTTACTGTATTTATGATTAGGTTTTTCGTTAGAATAATTTCTAGTTTCCTTTCGAGGATCGGATTCATACGAATTAAATTCTTTCGTTAAATGCTCATTTTTTTCCGTGACATTGAAATTTCTATTTTTAAGAAGTTTAATAAATCAGAAATAATGTTTTCCGTTTGGCCATATGATTTTCGGGTAAACTCTAAGGATAAATCTCGAGGAATTGATTTTAAAATTATTGGGTACAGCAAAGAGCCGTAGGTGTTCGGATTCACGCCATTGTTTTCTAACCCTCGAATATGAAATTCGCATTCGGAATAGAGTTTTCGCAAATTTGTAACATCATATGATTTTCGAACAGGATTTAAATGCAATAATTTGGACATATGTAAATCGATAATTATATCTTTTCTGCCAATTACTCTTTAATTATGTTTAATGTGACTGTGTAGTTATTTGCACTTAAGGCAGTGCTTCTCAAACTTTCAAGGTTTGTGACCTAATATTCAATCATAATTTTCATCGCGCCCCCCTTCCTAACAATAACAATGTATTTAATTCAATACTACTATACTCGGACGTTAAAGCTACAATACGACTTTAAACTTTTAAGTGCTCCAGGCGTATATAAACGTCTCGTTCACTTAATGCATTCACTGCCTTGGACATATATATACGTCTATCCGAAGTACGATCTTTTCTGTGCGCAATTATCCATAAAATTATTTCGAAGGCTTTGGAATGCAATAAGAGGACCTTGACAGCGTGCTTGCGAAGGATTTACTTATTTCATAGGATTTTCTTATTTATTTCTCCCCTCCCCCAATACATCACATACGGTAGCCTACGTGGAAAATGGTGGCATTGGGGAGCAAATCGCATAACTTTTTATCTGCAGTTAAAGGGATTAATTGTAAACCGTACAAACTATCAAGATAAGTGTTAATTTTTGCATATAATTTAAAATTTGACAAGCCCTTGGGGTCAATTGTAATAGTTGGGGTCTAATAGTATTGTTAAATTAATTAAGAAATACATTGCGTGTGCAGTACTAATGTATTTATGAGTTTATTATATTAGAGTAAATGTGTATTGTATTTTTTATTATATCAGAAAATGTATTCTAGTTGTTTACTTTCAATAAATTAATAATTTTTTAAAAGAATCTTTTGTTTTCGACTTTTCAATGTGCTCGCACCCCCTCGTAGAGATATCACGCCCCCCTAGGGGGGCACGCCTTACAGTTTGAGAAAAGCTGGCTTATGGTTAAACCTCTAATTGCTATTTCAGCTTCATGAGTTAAATAAGATTTTTTAAATAATTAAATTTCTCAACGTCACTCAAATTTAAGTTGTTGTGAATTGCTGCTTCGAATTGGGAATAGAAATTGATTAATTTTAAAATATTTCCATCAAATTGTGTGGGATTTGTAATTGAAGAAGTTTTAAACTTGAATATTGTTGTTCGCTTCTAGAACTTGCATTAGGTGCGTTTCTCGACTCAGATTCCTTTTTGTTTAGTATTTTATTGACGCTCACCTTACAAGTTATTATGGTATCGTGATATTTTTGTTGCTCCTCTATTTCTTTTTCTAGGTCATTATTTTTCGTTAGAATTGTTATCTCTTAGTCGAAATTTTCAAGCTGTTTTTCTTTATCTATCAATTTTGCTAAAAATTCTTCAATTAAATCGTTTGATTCCTTTTCCATTTCAATTCAATTTTTATCGCGTTCGTTATTTCTGTTGTCACCCTTCTGACAGGTGCTCGAATTTTTTTAAGAGCCTCGATATCCATTTTGTATAAAATTAAATTTTCAAATTCAAATACTGTATAAAGTTCGTACTTTTTCAAATAGACAATATACAGTTCTCAACTTTATCTAAAGGCTAGTCCCGGGTTTCAGGAAACAAAAAATGTTCAAATTCTTAAATATTTCAAAATCATAATTCAAATTTTCGTTTTCAATTAGTATGAATGGATAAATAAAAGCTCTTACCTGTCAGAATTAAGAGGCGACTCACAAATAACAGGACAGCGGAGGGATACTTAACACAGTTTATTTACAAGAAAGACAAGACAGAGAATGAACTAAAGCGTACATTCGTAAACAAGCGATTGCAGCGCCGCTGCACAAATATGTCAACACAGTTAAGGTTTCAACAGCTTGAATGGCACACTACATTTTTCATACAAAGACAATTTTTATTTTGGTACTTTGTTTTACACATACATTTGACTAATCCATGGTCACTTCCATCAGAATGAGCAATTGACACTGATAGAAGAGGAATTTCATGATCAAGAATTTCTTTAATTCTATGCAAGTTCTTAGGGCACAAAGTATATAAAATATTATTATCTGCTTGTTTTAAAATTCCTTCAGAAGTTCCAAGTCGATAGAAACCATCCTATTTCCTACACATAGTAAGTGTTAATGTATAGGCTTTCAGTAAAAGATCACAAATTTCACAACAATGCCTTTTTTAAAAAATAGTATTCTATTTTTCTGACAAGGTCCACAAAGGTGGATGTACAGTTCAATATCATAACGTGTAACGCTTTTGTACTTGGTTGAAAGTTCTTTCAGAATATTCCATCATGTACTCTGTGTTTAATAGCCAAATGAGCTTCATGAAGTACGTAAAATAACTTTGAATCTATGATGCAATACTTTATAGAAGTGCTTTCCAATCTTTTCATCTCCGCGGACCGGTCAACGTTTGATAATTTTACCGCGGCTCGCTAAGGGTGGGACTTTGTTTTTTTAAATTGTTTTGATTTAATAATTTAATTGCATCTAAACGTGCCTTCAGAATAAAATTCAGTTGCTAAAAAATTGAATATAAAGTGATTTTTTACATGAAACATAACGTGATTTCCCATGGAAAATCACACACAACCACATGAGTTTACTTTTATTTCCCACAAACATCCCATAGTTGTTCTCAATAGTTCTTGGGTTCCTTTTTAGTAGTCCTTTTGGCTTCTTGTACATCCTTTATTTACTTCTAGATAGTAGTTTCAGTTAAAAAAATACTTTTTTCTTTCTTTTTCCTTTTTTTGCAGTACTAGCTCGAATTTGGGGCAGCTCGTCGTATAAAAAGACAAATAAAATTTTTGATGTGAATCTAGTGCTGCATCACTATACTTTCATATCGCAAAATCTGGGGTATAATTTGTAACTTTCCCTTTGACATGATTCTGAGAATTCAATTGGTTAACAATTTCTTTGTGGACTTGAAATATTTTTCGTATGAGAAAAGATATTTTATTTAGATACGTAGAGCCAAAAGCGGACAAGCAGAATACATGCAATTTTCTCTCTTCCAAAAGTTAAATATCTCCAGCTATGACATTCAATAATTTACAAAAAAGCTGTAAATTTATCTTTAGAGTTATCTTCCAAATTTTTTCATAATTCCGTAATTGTTCATAATGCTGGAGATGTTTGTCAAATAAGGTCCATTACAAATTTATCAAGCTAGATCCATTCTAAAGTTAACAAATTTGTTGAGTAGTGCAGAGTGCCACTGAGATTTGTACCACGTGCCACATTTGGCACACCTGCCATACGTGTCCGACCACTGCTTTAAGGCTCATTCACACCAAGACGTTCACGCATCGCGATCATAGAAATCCGAGATATTTTCGTTGATCAATTCACACCAATGCTTTCTCGTACGCGCGGTGGATTTCTGCTCATTAGGTGACGCTGAAGATAGTAGTTGAAATTCACACTAAGTAGCTAATTCTCACTTGTTAAGTATGGATGGCTAGAGAAAAGAATTTTTTGCAATTTTGTTAGCATTAAAAAGGGAGGAAAAGAAACAATAGTGGGTTTGCCATATTTTTTTTAAAAAAGCGATTAAGGCCAACATCTATGCTAATAGATGAGATGCGTGTCTCAGACACAGAAAACTATTTTAAATTTTTTCCAATGTCACCGGAGCTTTTCGATAGTTTACTATCAATAGTTGGGCCAATTATTTCTAAAAGGGATATTATATAGATATTATTCAACCAAAGGATAGATTGGCTTTAAATCTGAGGTTTATACAAATTTTTTCTAA
Organism: Trichonephila clavata; assembly: GCA_019973975.1. Taxonomy (NCBI): domain Eukaryota; kingdom Metazoa; phylum Arthropoda; class Arachnida; order Araneae; family Nephilidae; genus Trichonephila; species Trichonephila clavata. The sequence continues at coordinate 10,813 of BMAO01001811.1, read as the reverse complement.
TGTGAATAAATAAGTTCTGAAACTTTTGATGCTCTTACAAATGTTGATTTCTAATATTTAAATAAGAATGTTTAAGGAGCAACTTCTCTTACTTGCTGTATTGGTAAAACATTGGATTTTTGTCATGTAACAGAGATAAAAAAAACCAACATTTATTATTTTGTGATAGGAATCAAATTAGAAACACAAATTAGATAATTTTTCTTAACATGCATCATTACATTTCTAATGATTCTTGTTTCTATTTGGTATAGATACATAATTAACTCTTTCATGCCCTGAACTTTTGATAAAAATAATACACTAGAGGGAAATAATTACAAATATTTTAGAAAAACTTCACAAAACTATAATTATTGAACAAAATCTGGTACATATTAATAATATTAAACATTTTTTTTAAACAAAGGGTGTCTAAATTTTTAAGAAATAGGAGGTACATATTTTATACCCAGAGGCGGATTAAGCGGCTGGTGGACCTGGCGGCCGCCAGGGGCCCCCAGCGCTAGTAGGGTTAGTAACAAAGTTTTTGAATGCGTAATTTTTTTTACACGAAATTTTATTTCGAATAAATGAATACTATTCAAGTCAGGAAAGTCCGTTTTAGCTCACAGGCGTGCTTAGTTGCTCTCGGATACATTTTACACTAATGGGGAAAAAATCCTAACATGAAGAAAAAATTATTGTAGCCTGTTGAAACTTCGGTAATATCTACGCAAAGTATTTAATTAATTAAAATTTCAAGATCACAAGTTAATGTAAACATGAGAATAGCCTTTTCAAATGTGAAATGATAGTACATTAGAAACCGGTGCAACCACCAGAATTTTAAATGCAAACATGTAAATGTGCATACAGTATGTCGTACATGTACTGGGTATCAGTTTGGGGAATTTGAATTGTTCTTGATAGGTCAATATAAGATTTTTTAATTCTGATTGTGGATGACACTTCCATTGCCGTCCAGTGATGTCCCATTCGTACTCGATTGGAGAACGATCTGGTGATTTAAAGGTCAAGGTAACACTTTGACCCTCTATAGATCATCAAAAGAGTACGAGGGATCACATCATCCTGTTGGAAAAGACACATTGAAAGATGTTTATAAATGACGGTGCAACAGTTTGAATCACCAGACTAACGTACAAGTTTGCAGTCAGGGTGTGTGAATTAACATCGAAGAAGCTCTTGCAACCAAAGAAAATATCTCGCACCAGATCATAACTCTAGGTGCAGCCCAGTGTGTCTAGGCCGCTGAAAGTTTGTTTGTAGGCGCTGATATGGCCTTCTTCAAATCAATACACAGCCATCACTGGCACTAAGAGAGAAACAGCTGTGAACACAACACATTGCGACTACGCTTTCCAATGATGTCTAGCGTAACGTATCAGTGATTTGAAGCTAGTGGTATGAACACTTCAGAGAATCTGACTGGAAGCTGTTTTTAAAACCATTGATTTGTTACTGGACACTGTTTCGCTCTGGTGCCGAAAAAACTATACTTTCTACTGTACTATAATTTATAAACTATAATTTCCCCAGTCATGTAGTGAATACGACGGTCTTCTCTGTCAGTGGTGACGCATGCGTGGTTGGACTACAGTTTTCTTGAGGTAGTCGTTGACCATGGCTTTCATCCCGGGACCATTGCCGCCAAAAAGCATGCAAAATTGACACACTCCTAACCAAGTCTTTCTGTAATATCTTGGAAAGAAAATCCACGTATTTTTTTAGCTCTGTCAACAGCTCAGTTCAAACTTAACGAGCTGTTAATAGTGGCTTCTTCAAATTAGATTTGACGTAATGAGGGATGCCTTGAAGGAAGGGAACGAGTTCGAGTGGTAGCACTTCACGGACTTACCTGTTGCTATTGAGATTACCCTCAATTCGAAGAAAATTCGATCGTCCATGATACGAAATTTCATTCCAAACCATAACTTCGGGTGTTAGGCCACTATGTCGTTTGATAACGCTCTCTGGAAGGCAGCGTTCACCGCCATAGCATCTAACACGAATGCGGCCATCATGATCCCACAAATTGAAGTGTGATTCCTTTGAAAAGACAACTTGGTGCCAATCAGCTTGCCAGGCTCTGCGCTCATGAGCCCATTGCAGACGCAGCCGTCGATCATTTGCCGTGAGGGGGGATGCCGTATAAAGGCACCCTTGCACGCAATCCACTGTGCAGAAGACGTCGACGAATTGACGAAACCGTCATTAGTACATCTTTAGCAGTAGACCAACGTGCTGCCAACCGCATGGAGGAAGCTGTATGGTCATTCACCGCCATGCAGAGCAGGTGCCGATAGTTGCACACTGACTTCACCTTCCATCGTCCACTGCCAGTTTTTCGAATTGTTCGGTGCTCGTCGGTCCACTGCTTCCATATTCGCATCACTGTGGAACTGTTCCGCTACACACGAGTCCTGTTGCACGGTAGGAAAATCCTCCTTATCAAAGACCGATAATCCTCCCCCGTTCAAACTCCGTAAGTTGTTGGAATTTCTCCTTATTTCGTCGTGGAGGCATACCTAGCTCTCACTAAATGTTCACCACTAACAAATAATCATTATTTTCCACGTCCCGTTACAGTCCCCTATTTATACACTTTCCGCATTAGTTTAGAGGGCGCTGCACACGCCCCGCATGCGCGGTGGTTCTGAAACTTTACTATTTTATGTAACATCCTATAGTTGATATTTGCTGCAAAGTTCATTTAATTCTGATAATTCCTTCATGGTGTTGCATTTTTTACAAACAGCAGTGAATTTTTAAAGAAAACGAACTAGAAACCCACTAGAAATTTATTGTATCTCTCCTAACGTAGAGATACTTTTGAAAATATAATTAACAATACTGATATCGAATGCATTAGTTGAGGGATCTTTTTCAGTTTTAAAGCATGTTAAAAATTATTTAAGAAGCACTATGGGAGAGAAGACAAATTGAACAACACGGCGATATTTTTATAGAACAAGATAATTTGCACAAAATAGATACGACAAAAATAATTGCTGAATTTGCCAAACACAAAATCAAGAAGTAAAGTTGTAAGCTGTTTGGAAAAGTTTTTAATTCTTTTAAATACAATTCAGATTTTTCTTTAGCTGTTGAGGCTTATTAGTAGGGCCGATTCTAGCAAGTGTGCAGCGCGTGCACCGCACGCAGGCGGCCAAACCAAGGGGCGGCCGCAGGCCGTATATGGTTCTATCAATCAAATTTTTTTTTTTTACGAATTTCTCAAAACAAAACTTATAATAAATCGATTAAATATGTTGAATTTTGAACAGTAATTGAAAAATCGAGTCTCGATAACACAGCATAGTTTAGGAAAAATAGAATCTTATTGCATAGTGTGTAGGCCGATTGTCCATAAATGTCTGCTCTTTACAAACATCCTTCATCTGATTACAAAATTCGAGGTGGAGGAATAAAAAGGTTTTTCTTTTTTTGTTTTATAGCGGTACTGGCAGAGCACTATGGATCGATGTTTAATTAAAGCTTCTCAAAAAGGATTTTTACGAAAATATCTAAATGGTTAATCTAATAATGTTTAAATTCAATATGAATTTGGAGAAATTAAGTTTTCAATTCAATAATAACCTTACAATTTAGAAAAATAAAATAGGGGAAAAATGATTTTTTGCCTATGGTTTTACAACGCTTATAAACAATGCTAATCTTCCTTTTTAGTGAGTTATACCTCTATCAAAAGATAGTTTCTTATAGTTTTATTTGGTACTAAGTTATAAGAGAGAAAATCTTGCAGCTCCTTTTGACTTTGAGCAAATGATTTTCATTACAATGCCTGTTTGAAAAACACTTCAACATTCACATAATATTATTAATGTTAGCAAAGTTCTAAATTTAATTTTATGTAGTAGGAACTTAATGGTACTTTAGTATATGCTAAAAAAATGCAAGATTTATTATTTTTTAAAGTCCTATTTGTAACCAGTTAAATCAAACAGGCGAATCAAGTGATTAGCACTAAATATAGAAATAAAAGAAATTATATATTAGCTAATCCTTATCTATATATATCTTCCCGCTTACATGTATACTGCTGGTTGAGGAGTAATTTCATATGATCTAATCAACTTAGCTCCTTATCGTGTTTAGTAGTGTCTCTATACCAATAGCAGGGACCGCTTTAGGGCCGGGGAGACTGGATCTATGTCCGAGGCGACAAATTTTAGGGGTGGCATTTGGACCGAATTTGAAAAATACTTTTTTTTGTTACGAAAAAATCGGTATGAAAATATTTTTTGAAATATTATTATTTCTACTTTGGAAACCTGGTACCTTTTTTAAATACCTGGAATTTTATTTTAGACAGACTACTGCTAGTAAAATTTGTAACGACTATATCTTTTTTTAAAAAATAAAAATTACACTGCGTGATGATTTGTTGTATCAAGTATATGAGCCTACGACCTCAGGATACAGGTACAATCGATTATCTTCCATATTTGGTATTACTATGTTAAGGATGAGAAATGTGCATAAAACAATATTTTGCTTAGAGCAGTGTTCGGCAAATTGCATTTCTTCAAAATTCTGTTTTTATGTAGAATTAAAAATTATGTCTCTGTGTTGTGTGTTAAAAATCTATTGTGTTCACTTTTATAATTTATAAATATCTCTATAAATAATTACTTGCATTTACATGGCCATTTAAATATTTGATTGGCTTTCTGGTAGAATTTATTTTTAAATATATATTTGATTTATCTTGTTTGCAATTTCCAGTTATATATTTGTATCTAGCAATGGGAATCTGGTATTTCATTCCATGTATCTTATTTTCTTGTACTGTACTGTGTACGTTTCAAGTCAGTTTTCTTATGTGTTGAAGCTTGAAGTGTTCGAGGTTGGTGTGTACGTTAAATCATGAAATTTGATATGTTCTTTCTTATTTTCTTCTGCAACTTTCTCCCCATCCCGAGAGGGTCACAGAGGACATTGTTTCCACCCACAGGATATCCGGTGTCAGCTAACTTAAATTGGACAGAGGCAATAAGAATTCTTGGAAGACAGTGAGCCACAGGAGATGTTTCCTTTTAGTCTTGAATGTTGCTATTTGAAGTTAAAATAAACGCTTGTAATCTCTACCATCAACACTCATTTTCGAAAAAAAAAATGGCCTGCTGAAATTGGCACAATTTAATCTCTTACATTTAGTTCGTTTGAAATAGCATTAGGTAATTATGTTTTTTATTTCGAATTTGTATTTTTTAAGACAAAATAATATACAAATTCCTCCTGTATGGTACACCTCCAAATAAGGTACAATTAATGTTGCTACCGATCTATTTGAAATGGATCATAGGTATTTACCTCTTATAAAGGAACATTCTATATAAGTGACACTAAAAAAGTTTCTTATTTATTTTTAGTAAAATTTTAAGATTTCAAAGACAAATTTGTGTTTCTCTTTAAATAAATATAGTGCTGTCCTAATAAATCAATGTAATTTAACAGAGGAAAGGAACAGAGAAATAAAAAATTGCAACATTAACTGTTCCACGTTTCGATTAACAGACAAAGCAGAATATGTAATAAAGCGATTGCAACATGTGGGGGTGCGTTTTCATTGGGTTTACACATAAGAAATAAAAATGCTAGCTTAGGTGAACACAATGCACATACTTTTAAAAAGATCTATACAACGAAATCTTTTCAATAAATTTCTGTAAGTACAAGATTTTTTTGCTCATTTCAAACATTTATACAATAATTAAACTTTTTCTATTAAGAATTTTCATTTTTGATGAACTTCAAATTTTAAAAAAACCTGTGACTAAGGTATTTATTTGTATATCATTTATTTAAAGATTAATACGACTTAAATTTCTAATTAAATTAATTTGCTTAGTATTAAATGATAAAATACCCAATGTCTGGTGGGTTTAAATTTCTGGCTCGTAGGGCCTATCATGTCAAACACAAGGTTCCTTATTGGAAGGTGCTGCTATATTTTTACCTTATTAAGATTAAGGAATATTTTATATTGTATTTGCCTTCATGAAAAAGTGGTCTATAAAAGTTATATATTTAGTTTAAAAAGAATTTCTTTTGTTAATATATATATATATATATATATATATATATATATGCGAATACATTTATGTAATAAATAAATTCACATAAGAGTGCATAACGATTTTAACTGAAAGGTTAAAAGTTAAAAGAATAAATTATAGTTTTAAAAAAAACTAAGAAATACGCTTTATACTGAATCGAACTAAAAAGTAAAAAATAATTCTTAATATAAGAATAAAATGATTTACGGGAAAATTAATGTCATTGTGGTAAAAGAGTGGGGTGCTCGATATCAATGTTATATAATTTCTTACTTCTATTCGGAAATGCTTAGTGTAAAAATGTAGTACAAAGCACCCCACGCTTTTTCCACAATGACATTAATTTTCTCTTTAATCATTTTATTCTTATATTAAGAATTATTTTTTTACTTTTTAGTTCGATTCAGTATAAAGCGTGTTTTTAGTTTTTTTAAAACTATAATTTATTTTTCATTTTTTAGTTCGATCTACAATAAAAGCGTGTTTTTTAAGATTTTTAAACTATCATTTATTCATTGTTGAATTTATCCTTGAGTTTGATATTTGGAGCTGGAAAAACGTGGCTGCTGGGATTAGTCTTGATCTTCAATGGATATTAATTAACGAGTCTGAAGGGTATTTATTTCAAAGATTCCGTCTCTATACATACAGGTCAAATTAATAAAAGTGTGTTAAGAAGAAAAAGTTCTAATTATTAAAATTTTTTTAATAAACCATATTTTTATAACGAACTAAAAAGTATAAAATTTCTCCATTTCGTTTTTGTTTTCTTCTTCTTTCTTCACATTTTCATGCATTGTTATCTACTTCTGAGCTATGGTCCAAATTTCAAGTCTCTGGCTCATCGGGAAGTCAGTTTAAAATCAATTACAAAGTTCCTCCCGGACAGACATACAAGAAAGCGATTTAATAAAAACATCGTAACATTAAGTGTCAATCGTATTATCACTTCTAAACGTATTGTTTTATAAAAACAAAAAAATATTTAACACTTAGAATATAAATTTGTTTTTCACCGAGTCTTTTTTTATTTCCATTTTCAGAAGAATTTATACTATGGTAAGAAATTGCAACGCACTCACCTTCCCCTTTCTCACATAAAGAGCACTTTTTTGTTTGTTTTATTTCTATTAACCACAAGAGTATGTGTTCGATTTTATGGTAGCACCTTAACTTTTTAGTCGCTAAATCTGAAAAAGTATATGGAATTAGTCGCCAAATCTGAAAATGGTATATGCAATAAGTCGCCAAATCTGGAAGTGGTATATGTAATTTTCGCCAAATCTGTTAATCGTTATTCTTGACGATCCTGATAAGGACAATGGAACAAAATTATGAAATTATTGTATTGTCATCGGTCCTTAACAAGTGCAAAATTTCGAATTAATTTGACCTTTTAAAGTGGGTAAAAATCGAGTTCAAAGATTCCGTTCCATACAAGTGAAACTTAGAAAAGCGTGTTAAAATGAGTTAAAAGAAAACTAGCCAATTCTAATTTTAATGAAATTATTTTGCATATACGTATCCATTGCTATAGTTAAGAGTACATGGTTTGTGTGTAAATTTCAACTTTGGATTATAAATCGAAATATTAATTGACGCTTAATTGTTTTTTCATAAGACCAGTTTCCACTTCCAGAACGAGAGATGCACATACTTCATTATAGTTCGCAGTATTTAAAAAATTGCAGTTGATTTGTTTTGTGTTTATTGTAAATTTTTATTTTTTTTTCTGAATCATCAATTATGAATAATTTTTCTGAATCATCATGTTAAGTCAATATAACACATGTGTGTTTTTGGATGGGTTTTTTTCTCTCTCTTTTTTATACATCAAGATAAATATATTAATATTATGTTGCAATTATAAATATATTCTAAAAGTAATTGTGTTATTGCTGATCGGACGTATCGAAAAGGCATTTCTTAAAAATTCTTTCGGAATATTTAAAGTTTGTGAATTGGGTCAATAATAGGTTAGATAACGGTTATACATTACGTGGAAATCTCTATTATCCACTAATTATAGTTATTTCAATGTTTACTTTCTTTTTAAATCGCTTTTATAAGTTTCACTTGCATGTAACGGAATCTTAGAACTCGATTTTTACTCACTTTAAAAGGTCAGATAAATTCGAAATTTTGCACACTTGTCAAGGACCGATGACAATACAATAATTTCATAATTTTGTTCCATTGTCCTTTTCAGGATCGTCAGGAATAAGGATAATCAGATTTGGCGACAATTCCATATATCTTTTCCAGATTTGGCGACTTGTTGCATGTACCATTTTCAAATTTGGCGACTAATTCCATATACCTTTTTCAGATTTGGCGACTAATTTCATACATCATTTCCAGATTTGGCAACAAAAAGAATAAGGTGTAACCCTAAGGCGAATGTTTTGAATTTAAAGCTAATTATATATGTGAGTATAAAATACACTTGCGGTTAATAGAAGTAAGACAAACAAAAAAAGTGTTCTGTATCTGAGAAAGTGGAGGGTGGGTGTGTGTTAGCAATTTCTTACCGTAATGTAAACACTTTTCTGAAAATGAAAATAAAAAAAAAGGCTTGTGCATATGAAAAAAAATATTTTGCGTTCTAAACGCTAAATATTTTTTATTTTTATAAAGCAATACATTTAGAAATGATGATACGAATTAACATGAAAGGAACACGTTTAAAAGGTGAAAAAAACGATTGACATTTAATATTACCATGTTTTTATTAAATCGGTTTCTTTAATGTCTGTCCGGGTGGAATTTTGTAATTGATTTTAAACTGTGTGACTTTCCGAGGAGCTAGAGACTTGAAATTTGGACCGTAGCTCGGACGTGGATGACAATGCATGAAAATGTGAAAAAAGAAAACAAAATACAAAAAGTAGGAATTTTATAATTTTTAGTCCGTAAAAAAACATGGTACATTAAAATTTTTTTTAAATTCGAACTTTTTCTTCTTTACACACTTTTATTTGCTTGACCTGTTCAAAAGAGACGGAATCTAATATAACGATCCAAGGCCTCGTAAACGGAGAGAATAAATACACTTCGGACCCGTTAATTAATATCCGTTGAGGAGCAAGACTAATTTTACAGCCACGTAATTCCAGCTTCAAATATCAAACCCAAGGATAAATTCAACAATGAATAAATGATAGTTTAAAAAACTAAAAAACACGCTTTTATTGTAGTTCGAACTAAAAAATGAAAAACAAATTATAGTTTGAAAAAAACTAAAAAACACGCTTTTATTGTAGTTCGAACTAAAAAATGAAAAACAAATTATAGTTTGAAAAAAACTAAAAAACACGCTTTTATACTGAATCGAACTAAAAAGTAAAAAAATAATTCTTAATAAAGAATAAAATGATTAACGAGAAAATGAATGTTATTGGGGTAAAAGCGTGGGGTAAATAAAAAATATATGTAATAATTGTATAAATATATGTATAAATGTATTAATTGTTTTAATTTATAACTTCTATTCTGAAAAGCTGAATTAGTGTAAAAATGTAGTACAAAGCACCCAACGCTTTTACCACAATGACATTCATTTTCTCGTTATAATCATTTTATTCTTTATTAAGAATTTTTTTTTTACTTTTTAGTTCGATTCAGTATAAAAGCGTGTTTTTTAGTTTTTTTCAAACTATAATTTATTTAAATTAAAGAGAGATCAATTTAGTAGAATTATTATAAATATAATTTCAAATAAGATTGCATGTATTAATATTTAAATGCTGTCGAAAATAATCAGAAATGACAATTTTTTTTAGGAAGCTATAAGACAGAATATTATTGGAATGGAGAAAATACCATTTAATTTTTTAATTATAATAATAACCCTGAAAATACTCTAAAACACTTAAACTGTATGAGATCGTGGTGCGAATTAAAGACAAGGCTGGAAAAAACTGTATATAATACTGACGCGGAACAACAAAATGTATACAATCGAGAGAAAAAAGCGATGGCGCGCCATCATTGAAAGAATGGTTGCTGAAGTAAAATTTTTAGCCAGTCAAAATTTGGCATTCAGAACTAGTACGAAGTTGAGATAGTGATAATTTTTTAAAGGCAGTTCAAATATTGACCAAATTTGATCTAGTTATTTCAGAAGACCTCAATAATGTCAGTAAATGCAAAAATGACAAAAAATATATTCCACACCACTTAAGGCAGCATTTTCAAAATGAAATAGTTACTATTTTAACCGAATCTATTCCTAATGTGATAACACGCATTGTCAAAAAAGTAAAAATATTACACTATAACTCTTGACTCTCTCTCTACACCAGATATTAGTCCCACAGAACAAATAATGTTCGTTACTAGATATGTGAGCACTACTGATGGTAAGGTATATAATTTAGAATTTTTTCTAGGAGTTTTTAGGAATACTACACTAGAAAGGCTTTTTCAGATAAGGAAACATTCTGTACTGAACCCAAAATCTCTGAAAAAAATTGATTTCACCAAAATTATTGACAAATTTGCTTCTCAGAAAGCCAGACAAGTTATTTTATAATTATTAAGTAGTCTTTGTAGTAGGACTGATTTATATACTTTTCGTTTATCGAAATTTATGCTTTGGTACTTTTTTTATTAGATTATATTTTCTGAATAAATACTGTGTTGTTGTGCTTTTCTAATTATAAAATGTCTATTTTTACAAGCTTTTATTTAACTTACAATGTATGTATGTATGTATGTATGTATGT
>BMAO01001810.1:0-26963 GCA_019973975.1 Trichonephila clavata | reverse complement strand
AATTTGATATATTTTCCATAGCTGTAAAAATAATTATTAAAATTCAACAAGGAATTTTTAGTAGGGAATATTTAGTTTGAAATGTTCAAATCCATACTAACTTTTGTTCTCAATAATCTTAAGAAACAGAAATCACTGAAAATAACTAAAAAACTTTAAAAATTGAGTATTTACAAGAAAAATTTGTAATTTTTAAAATAAAGACCGGTAAAATTTTTTTATTTGAAGAATAAATTTAATAATATAATCTAAAAAGAAAACACAAATTACTTTCAATATTACTGTCTTTAAAACGGGCACTGTGTAGCCTTAACATCACTACTCAAACTAGTAACATATTTAAAGCAATCCGTTATTTTTTCAAGAGCGTACCATGCCCAACCATAGATATAAAGATCAAGGAGAAAAAAAAAAACGGAATTTAAAAATTGCTACAAAACACACACACACACATATATATACAAGGGGTGATCAAATGAAAAGGTACGAAACGACACGGTGGGTACAAATATAGACTTTATTCAAAATATACACCATAGGCCTGAGCACAACGATCCCACTGATGAACAAGCCGCAGGATTCCTTGTTCCCAGAATTCCTGTGGCTGTGACGAGACCCAGTCCTTCACAGTGTCCTTGAGTACGTCGTCCGAGTTGAAGCGCTTTCCTTTCAGGTGTTTCTTCAGTGGACCAAACACATGGAAATCGCAGGGTGACATGTCCGGACTGTAGGACGGATGGTCCAACGTCTCCCATTGGAACTTGTCCAGTTCCATTTGTGTGACTCTGGAGACGTGTGGACGCGCGTTATCATGGAGCAGAACCACACCCTCCGTGAGCAGCCCCGGTCTTTTGTTCTTGATGGACCTGCGTAGGTGTCGGAGTGTCTCACAGTACACATCGGAGTTAATGCTTTTTCTGTGCTCGAGTAATTCTGGGCTCGCATCATTTGGACGCCGCTTTTTATAAGATCTTTTGCTCTCTCCTGCGCATGCGGGCACCCGCGCATGATCCGATCCCAGTCAGAGTCTCCAATGGCATCCCGAGATGTCTCGCTACATTCTCCCTTGGCGGGATATGCAAATATTTAACTGTTTCATTTTTATGTCGTTTCGTACCTTTTCATTTGATCACCCCTTGTACTAACCGTTACCCGCCCGCTTCGCTGGGTATTTCATGACGTTTTATAAATATATACTGTTTATATATATATATATACCTGTAACTCTCGACTCTTGATATAAAAAAAGAACAGGACTTCTAATTTGTATTTTCTAAAAATTTTAAAAATTGAAGTATAGAAGGATGTTTGTACCTTCGTACCCTATAACCAAGTGGATTTCCGCGTAACCAATTTTTGGTGGAACTCTACTCCATAATCATGCAAGACAAATTTTAAGTCTAAGTCTAATAGAGTAAAAACGAAGTTTTTATTATCAATTCCTACCGTAATTCCGTTGAGAAACGTTCTCCAATATAACTGTTCTTAGCGGATTTCAATTTAATAAATGGAAAATGCAAACCAAATTCCACTATTATAGACCTTGTATTTCGAAAAAAGGAAATTTTTTTGTGTCAATACACCCCAGTAACCCCATGCTCCCCCAGGAGTTGATTTCCTAAAATACATTCTTAGTAGATCCCTGTTCAACAAAAGAAACATGCTTAACCAATTTCAAGTATGTGGGTCTAACAATTCAAAAACGGGATTTTTTCCCCATAATTCCCCGTGACCTCTCGCAACCCTCCTTGGGGTTTATTTTCGTTTTAATGGAACTCTGTTCCATGAAAGGAACATGCCCACCAATTTTCAAGCAGGTAGGTATAATAGTTTAAAAAACGGAAATACTTATATCCATTACGCCCCTTAATCCCCCGAAATGAAACTTGTGGTTTAATTTTCGCGAAATCCATTTTGTAGCGGTTCTCTACTCTGCGAAAGGAATCTTTTACCAAATTTCAAGACTGTACGTCTAATAGTTTAAAAACCAATTTTCATATCTGTAGGTTGAATAGTTCCGGAGATATCGTGATTAGTCAGTCAGTCAGTGAGTCGCTTTTCTCCTTTATATATATATATAACCCAAATTTGCTGGTCTTAATTCAGTAACAGCTTTAGAAATCATAATAGGTATCCTTTTTAGTCCATTGACTTTTTTGCTTTCTTCCATTTTTATTACACTATATATATATATATTCATATATACACGTATATATATATATATACGTGTATATATATATATATATATATATATATACTAGCTGTTACCCGCCCGCTTCGCTGGGTATTTCATGATGTTTTATAAATTTTTACTGCTTATATATATGTATAAATTATTGATATCTAAGTCCTAGCATTAAGAATTCGATTGAATTGAAAAATATACTTATACCTGTAACTGTCACCTGTTGATAAAAAAAAAGGGCAGAACTCATCGAATTTGTATTTTCTAAAAATCTCTAAAATTGAAGCATAGAATGATGTTTGCTCTTTCGTAACTCAAAAACCAAGTGGATTCCCGCAAAACCAATTTTCGGTGGATCTCTACTCCGTAAATTGAACATGCAAGCCAAATTTCAAGTCTAAATCTAACAGAAAAAAGCAAAAGTTTTATTATAAATATCCCCGTAATCCCGTTGTGAGCCGTTTTCCAAAATTACCGCTCTTAGCGGATTTCAATTCAACAAAAGAAAAATGCAAACCAAATTTCATTATTATAGTCCTTGTAGCTCGAAAAAAGTAATTTTTTTGTCAATACGTCCCAGTAACCCCCTGCAACCCCCCAGAACTTGATTTGCTTAAAATTTATTCTTAGTGGATCCCTATTCAACAAAAGAAACATGCTTAACAAATTTCAAGTATATGGGTCTAACAATTAAAAACAGGAATTTTTTTCTGTAACTCCTCTTGACCCCTCGCAAACATCCCTGGGGGTCAATTTTCGTTTTACTCTTTGTTAGAGGAACTCAATTCCATGAAAGGAACATGCCTACCAATTTTCAAGCAGGATGATCAAATAGTTTAAAAATGGAAATATTTATCGATTACGCCTCTTAATCTCCCAAAATTAAACTTGATAGTTGATATTCGCGAAACCCATTTTGTAGCGGTTCTCTACTTTACGAAAGGAATCTGCTTATCAAATTTCAAGACTGTACGTCTGATTGTTTAAAAATGGGGATAGTTATCTATACAAGCCACTGGAGCCCCGCAACGCCACTTCTGGGTCTGTTTTCACAAAACCCATTTTGTAGGGGAATTGCACTCTATGAAAGGAATCTGCTTAGCAAAATTTGAAGACTGTGCGTCCAATTAATTAAAAATGCAAAAAAATTATCAATAACGCCCCTTGAACCCCCGCAACACCACCTAGGGGTCGATTTTCACAAAACACATTTTGCAGTGTATTTCTATCCTATGAGAGGAATCTGCTAACCAAATTTCAAGACTGTTAGTCTAATAGTTTTAAAAAAGAAATAATTATTTATATCTGCCCTTAACCCCCCTTTTGGGGGTCAATTTTCTCCAAACCCGTTTTGTAGCGGATATTTACTCCATGAAAAAAACATTCCTACCAATTTTCAAGCAGGTAGGTCAAATAGTTTAAAAACGAAAATATTTATCTCTTACGCCACTTATTCCCCTGCAACGCCACTTAGAGGTCTGTTTTCACAAAACCTTCTTATAGCTGATCTCTACTCTATGAAAGAAATATCTTTATCAAATATAAAGACTGTGCGTCTAATAGTTTAAAAATGGAAATAATTATCTATAACGCCCCTTAAGTCCCCTCAACTCCACTTGGGGGCAATTTTCACGAAACCCATTTTTAGCGTATCTCTACCCTATGAGAGGAATCTGCTTACTAAGTTTCAAGACTGTACGTCTAATAACTTAAAAATAGGAATTTATAACGCCCCTTAAACCCCCCGCCCCCGCAACACCCCTTGGGGGTCAATTTTCTCAAAACCCATTTTGTAGCGGATATTTACTCCAGGAAAGAAACTTACCTACCAATTTTCAAGCAGGTAGGTGAAGTAGTTTAAAAACGGATATATTTATCTATTACGCCCCTTAATCCCCCGCAACGCCACTTAGAAATCTGTTTTCACAAAACCCGTTTTGTAACTGATCATTATTCTACGAAAGGAATCTATATATCAAATTTAAAGACAGTGCGTCAAATAGTTTAAAAATAGAAATAATTATCTATAACGCCCCCTAAGCCCCTGCAACGCCACTTGGGGGTCATTTTTTAGCAAACTCATTTTGTAGCGGATCTCTACTCTCTGAAAGGAATCCGCTTACCCATTTTCAAGATTGTACATCAAGTAGTTTAAACATGGAAACAATTATTATTAAAGCCCTTAACCCCCCGTAACGCCCCTTGCGTTTCGAATTTCGGAAAATCCTTTCTTAGCTGATGTCTACTCTATCAAAGGAACATGTCTACCAAATTTCAAGTCTGTAGGTTGAATAGTTCCAGAGATTGCGTGATTAGTCAGTCAGTCAGTCGCTCTTTTCTCCTTTATATATATAGATATATATATATATATCGTCTCCCTCCACTACTTCTCTCTATAAAAATAAAACTTCGGAAATTATATTTTTCCTCAAGTCCCAACTGTAGATGTACTAAATTTTTCTTCAAAAAATTTAAAATCCCTTCCCTCTTCTTAGCCCGATGGACTTTATTTTTGATATCCAAGACAACAATCATAAACATGCTCGTGAATTCACTGAAGAACTTCCTCAGTAAATCATGAGTCTTATTAAGATAATTTCATGAAAAAATTGATAGCAACATCAGATTTCAAAAGCGCACTACTGTTCTCCACACCGCTCCTCTGGGGAATTTAAGCATCGCAATCGTGTCACTAGAAAAGAAGATCAAAGCAGTAAAAATTCAAAATAAAAGAGCCGATCACAAAAATGCACCGATTTTATCTCCGCTTATAATCGGCCACACTAAAAATAACATTATGAGAGTACAAACGCAGACTATATACAATAAATATTCTGAAAACGTTGCACGTAGGAAATAAAAAAAGGAATCTTAGCTTGAAAATTAATTCAATGAATATAATAATTTGATTGAAGGCTGTGAAATTTGTGTCACATTTTCATGAGTATTGAAAACTCTGGCGGAGCTGCTCCCTGTATCATCTTTGAGGGCCCTCTCTAAGGCCACCCCCGCGATTTCTTGCTTACACGTTTGGGTGCCCGCCCTCAAAGCTTGGGGCCCCGTATCATTGATATGCGGTAACTATGCCCCTGATTGGAAACAGCATTAATTTGTAAAACAAGAAATGGAATGCTGTTAAAAAAGGACTGACAAAAAAGTGCTCTAGTTAATAATTTTCTAAGAAAAATGACATTTTCTTTTTAAAGATTCAAATCGAAACTTTATTTCCATAATAAGCATCCTTCTATGACAATTTCAAATACAATTTGTATCTAAGAGATATGAGCAGAAAGAAACTTATTAAAATTTCGCATATTTCTATCAAACAAAGAGAATTAGATCGATAAATAAATAAAGGTAACAAAGATAAATAAAACAAATAAATCCCCTAAAATTCGAAAAAAAAATACTTTTTCTAAATTTTAAATAAAGATCTACCAAATTCTTCGTCGAAAAATTAAAACCCCCACCCATATTTCGTTTCCCTTCTTATTCTTATGGGCATTGTTTATGATACCTAAGACAATGTAGACGTATTTGTCAAGAGGCAATTTGAACGTTTTTTTCCTAAAAATCCGGAGCCTTATAACGATGATTTTATATAAAAGTTGAAATTAATTACATGATTTCTAAACTACAATACCAATTTCCACAAAAAGGGATAAATGTCATCCGAAACTAGGAAACAGTAAAATTCTACAATAGAATTACCTCAAAAATGTTGTACTCAAAGGCCTACCCTGAAATACAATAATTCATGTGACAAAATATCAAGTGCATTACACTCAATTATTTTCCATATGAATGGGAAAAACTCACATAATAATTATACCCAAATTAAGCAAATATATCCTATGTTTTCCGACAAATCTAGACTAATTAGCCTCATCATTTCTGCAGAAAAATGTATTTTTGAGTAGATTCCAGAACTATATATACTTAGAAATGCAATGCACATTTTGATACCTATCCACTAGCACGGCTTTCAAAAAAAAAAATGTCTCCGCACCCAATTTTGTGCGGCAGTGACAGAACCTTATTCAAACGTTGAAACTATTTGTAGAAAACTCTTTCCCTTCTTTCCTCACCCCCCTACCCGTTTGCTGACACGTTTTTCCTCTCTTCGATCTGGTTCTTCAAAGAGCGCATGCGCTCTCATACCGACTACATCTGTCAATCATTTCTGAACCACACCCCGTTGCTATAGTAACGATAGGTTTCCAGAAAACAAAATTTATCTTTATGACGTCATCCGAGTTGCAAACAACGCCATCTGTTGGATAAAGCAGATTTGTGAAATTTCGAAGACGCTCTTAAAGGTTCTTGATTTATTGCACTCTGGATTTCTGTTTATATTTATTCATAATAGTTTCAGCATTTATTTTTATTTTGTTTAGTATTACAATAATAATTTTTATTCCCAAAAATATTTAAAAAGCATTATATTTATAAAACAAATGTAAAGATTCATTTTTCACAAAAAAAAAGAATAATTTGTTCTTACTGATTCATTTTTAATTCAGTAAAAAAAAAAAAGATCCTTTTTGGTTGTTATCACAACCAGAGTTGTCATAACCATAAGAACAGAAAACATAATACTAATGTGATACTAAGAAAGCTATAAGGATTAATAAAAAATATTAGCTGTTATTTAAAAGATTTGTATCAAATTAAGCCAAAACAAGTTTATGTGAGAGTAAATTTATTGTTTGGGATTTGCCAGATAGTATTTTGTAAGTTTTGCACCTATTTTATTTTAATCATCGTGGCAAAAAGAGTACTTTATTAAAATGAAAAAATTTTCTTTAAATTCACAATTTTTTTTAAATATTGTGAATTATTTTGTACTGTATATTCCGATATTATCAATTATAGCAAATTGTAAATTTTAGCATATTTGATTGCATTAAAGATTTTATACGAATTTTTAAATGAAATTAAGCTTAGCAGTGAAATTCTCTGGTCCCATGCATGCATATACTCTCAGAACGTGCAGGCCTGGGGAAACGTTTCATTTTTCTTTTGCTGGTCCTGAAGAGATTAATAATATATACTATCTGAGTAATTTTTTCAGATAAGAAACCAGGTAACAAAAGCCAGGGAAAAAGACATCTTAAGTTTTATACAGTCACACCACGATACAGTGAACTATCATCATTATACCTGATGGGTCACAGCATATAATTTTGTTGAGTATGTGTCTAAATACATTATTGTAATTTTATTAAGAACCAATCACTGATAATACACAATTTACTACTAAATTATCAAACACTTAAATTTTAACTAATATATATAACTAATAAATTAAAATATTTAAAATTTAACCATATATTAGAACTGAAGAATTTTGAACTAATATTGTTTACTTTTATATCATATGGGGGGGGGACTTTATCGTATGTATTCCAATTTTCAGTAAAATTCATCAATAGGAAAGATTATTATTTTTTTTAGTCCATACTTTCAATAGGAAAAATAAGGGTTCAGAATGTTTGTAGTCACTTTCCCATTAAAAATTGAAGGTGCTGATACATATATATATATATATTTTCTTCTTAAAGATGATAATTCATTGTCAAATGCATTTTTTTAAATTTTATTTAGCATATGATACTGAAAAAAAAAATTTAATGTTGAATACAGACTCCCTTTATAGAAGCAATTAAAGACACAATCTTTATTCACAGAAGTCAAAACAAGAATGAACACACAATTAGTAAAACAATTCAACAGTTTTCAGGGTGCCATCTGTTAGAATTTAAAAAATTCAAACACAATTTTTTACAGACATTTTTACCATCTTAAGTACATTCCTCATTATCACATATTAAAATGTCAATTTATTCCGAGGTTAAAAAATTGACTTTGCGCTTTTCTAGCTGCACAGAGATAGGAAGACATATTATAATAACTTTCACTTTGTAATTTTCCAAGTTACGCAGAATTAATTGCTTTTCTGTACTGAGATTTGAGGCTACAAATACTCTAATCGATCAGTTGCATCATAAGTTATCATGAGAGGAAGTGGGGAGTAGAATTGTCTATCAAAAGCTTAACTTTGTGCTTTGTTTTTACCAATTTATTGTCCCATTGATGAAGCTTTTCTTCCAACAAGTTTTTTCATTAGCTTTGCAACTAACTGGTAGCTTTTACTTTTCTTAAAATCTTTAAACTTTTAAGAGCAGGTTGCTGTGGTTAGTTATCTTTTACAAAATCAATTAATGCTTGTAAACAAGAGAACAGTTATATTAATTCTCACAATTTCATACCACTGCATTTTTCTTTATCAAACTGTAAATTTTGATTTTGAGTCATTTTGTAAAATACAGTGAAATACCTTTAACGTGAGAATGCTTAAGACAAAATATAGGTTAACACAAAATAATACCACCAAACTTCTATGTATTTTAATGCTTTTTCCCTCTTAACACAAAACGAAAATTGCTTTACACGAAAAGATTTCCCTTTTGAGAATGAACAAAATACAAAAAACACCAGTTGCACAGGTGAGATTTAAGAGTGGAGTATGAAAGAGAGGAGGTTTCATATGTTTCGTAGAAAAGAGGTTAACTTGGCTTTGAAATATCTTCAGAATAAGCTGCGACAGAAGCCAATTTTGTTTATCTAAGCTACTTTTCCCCTTCATCCCAAAAAACACTACACAAAAATATATCATCTCTCATCAGTTGACTTTGGAATTCAGTGATGAGTATAAGCAGCGTGAGTCACGATGAGTGATTTTGGATCACGTTTTGTTTTCGAAGAATTTTTTTTTACGAGCACAATAGCAAACAGCTCAAGAGGAAAGCAAATTGCTATTTTGTTTAAAATGAAAATGCTGCTTCTAAAGGCTGTTGATCAGAAACAGAATACAAAAATGGAAAACTGTACAGATTTAAGTATTGCTAAATTTTGTATTAAATTTCCTTAAGTTCTAGTGAATGTTTTTGTTTCATTGATTTTTATTAAATACATGCATATATAAATATCTATGTAAATAAAATGTACCCTAATGCATTTAATTTTGTTAAATATATGGTTTTTCTTTTTTTACAATAATCTTTAAACACAAAATTCTTTTAACATGAAAAAAATATTTCAGTCCCTTCAGTTTCATGTTTTACGATTTTCACTGTTTTTCTGTTTTTGATCAACAGCATTAAGAACCTCCATCTTTTTTTAAAGCCAAATAGCAGTTTGCTTGCCCCATGAGCTCTTTTGCTCGCAAAAAATTCCTTCTAAAATAGAAAAAATAATGTAAACCAAACTCACTGGTTTTTACTCACACAACAATGTACTCGTCACTGAATTTGAAAGCCAACTGATGAAAGATGAGGTGTTTTTGTGTGGCATGTGTAAGGATGGAGGATTAAAGTAGCTTCGACAAAAAAAAAATTTGCTTGTATCATGGGCTGTTCTGAGGGTATTTCAAAGCCGAGTTAGCCTCCTTCCTACAAAACAGATGCAACCACCTTTCTTTCATTTCGCATCGCTCTTAAATCTAGCCTGCAGAGATGGTGTTTTCTGCATTTTGTTCCTTTTCAGAAAGGAAATCTTTTCCTGTTAAGCAATTTTTATTCCCTGTTAAGAAAAAGAAAAGTGCTCAAAAATACACAATAGTTTGTCAGGACCATTGTATTATTTCGTGTATATTCGTGTATGTACAGATATTTTGTCTTAAGCATTTTTGCGTTACACCTATTTCACTGTATATATATAAGATTTCAAAAATAACAGAACAATTCTTTCCTTACATTAATCTCATTTCAGGTATGAAATATTTTAAATCAAATTTTAAACCATATAAAAAAAAAGAAAAATTTTAATCAATACAGAAATTTGTTATATCATGATTTTTAAGCTAATATGTTATGTACAAAGAAAACCAACTATAGCAGAGGTCAGCAAACTTTTGAGATAGAAGAACTAAGTAGTAAGTGACATAAATTAGCTTTATAGCCAAAGAGAGTCATATTGTATTTACTTCTATTGGGGGGGGGGGGTCTCTTGTACATTTACAAGCATTTCAGAACTCAAATATGCAAATAAATGTTGCTGGGAATCCCTTTGAGGAGTTTCTTCCACAGCAGCATTTTTACTAAATTGAACCTTTCCTGATTTAGAACTAATTTTAGTATTTTCACAGAGTTTTGATCAACTGTGTTAAAGGAAAACAATTTAATATAGAAATAACTGTCTAAAATCAGTTAAATTTTTAGTACAAGCAAATACATGTACATTTTAATAGATAATTATAAAGGAAAAAGAGAAACAATTTCTAGCAGACAATTTTTTAATACATAGAAGTAGGTCTGAAGAGCTGCAATGCCACTCATGAGCCATGGTTTGTCAACCCTGTTATACTATTGTAGGAAAAAAAATTAATGTTATAAAAATAATAATCACAAATTTAAGAATGATACATTTACTTGATGAATATTTGTAGACCATCGACTTGCTTTTTTCATAGAAGTCATCACCATATTCATCTCGCCTACTATTATATATATTCCATTGTCTGGAGAAGGCATTTTGAAAGTTTTACAGAGAAACAATCTAAGGATTAAAATATAAATGTTGGCATCAGTTCTTTCAAACTACAAGCAAAATTTAAATAAATATTTATAATACTGATAAATTTTTTTAAAAATAAATACGTTTTAATTCATAACACGCTAATTTAAAAACTAAGATTTTAAAATTGTCAGTTTTCTCAACAAACTATTTTTTTAAAATTTTTGCAAAAATTCCTAAACAACATGCATTATTTTAAGTAAAAGAAAAAAGTAAACTAAAATTCTTATTAAATAAGAGAAAAAAAATTTAATCAAAGGAACAATGCTTGGATAATTTATAGGTAAATAATATAGTTTTGATTGAGTTTCATTTTGATTACAGATTTCTATTAAAATAAAAAATAAAATTGAAGGCTTGGTATAGTATTACAAAATGTAATTTAATAAAAAAATTTATAAATAAAAATTATTCAAATTAAAACAGCGATAATAATACCATATTGCATTCTTTAGTTTTTTGAAAAATATTCCTCACAGAGAAAGAAACACAAATCTGAATTACGAAATAAAGAATACTAAAGTATTAATAAATACATTGACATGCAATATTTTAACATATGTCAACAGAATAGTGATTTTATTTTGTTTTGAAAACTGATATTTAGTAATAATTACAACATGGGTTTATTTTCATACAGTAAACAATACCGACACAACTTACGTCTCCTTTTTAACTCTTTAAATTACGGAATACTCTCTCTGATGTAAATATTTATGAATATATTGTTTACATAAATGTTGAATATATGACAGACGGTAGTAAACAAGTTTTTCAATAATTTTAAATAAATATATCATTTTATACCGCCTAGCTCATGCTAAGCGATAAAACATAATTTTAATAACTATACGTATATTTAAAAATATTTTTCATGTTTTGGAAAAATTAAATCGACGGACACGACATGCATCAAACAGCATTGCCATTCAGGAAAAATTATCAAATATCAAAACAGATGTCACAGCTTGCTTCACTTCACTCCACCTGGAATACTAGACGCCATGATTTTGTATGTCTTCTTACTGTAAGGCATTTTAGAGGGTATCTAAATTGTTTTTCGACTTGTAAATTTAAAATTAACCACATCAAAAAAGTAGTAGAACCAGTAATTAAAGAAAACATCAAAAAATTTCTCTAAGATTTAATGATTTTCCATTATGTGGTGTGGAAATTCTATGAGAGAAAACAGCTCAGATGCTATATTGATCATGGTCTTATTGTCAATTTGTCGAATGATTGCTAGTGAAAAATAGACAGATAAATAATTAAAGATCAAGATAAACAAGAATTTGAAGAAGAATTTGAAGAAGATCTCCAAAAGATTTTCATAACCTTTTTCACTGCCGTTGCAAATTGGTCCGCAATGCTTGTAAAGAATGATCACCGGGTTTGGAATTCATAAGTCCGCACAAAAGTTGTCATGATCCCCAATGGTGTCTAATGCATATTAAAAATGGAGTTTGATTTTTTAACATTCCAAACATAATGTTTTACATCAATGCGAGTGCTAATGATGACGGACCTCGTGATTTTGAACCTCGGTTAAGTTAGGAGAACAACACCTGAGCTGGCACCTCTCTCTGAAATTTAACATTTCCCCAACTTGAGGATTTTGAACAACGACATATTTAACGGTCATCATCCCCTCTACGTGGTGAATTTTGAGCGGCACCAGCACTCGACCTTATGATTTTCCATCCATGACCTCTTCAACATGATCACTCAAAGAGTGCGTCTACCAAGGACGTCTTAAAGCATGGGCCAATTGGGCCTCGGACACAATGGGGTTTTGTCTCTACTGAGTCCCTTATAAGATCATAATTCGAATAATTTCAACGGTCAAACGTTATTTCCGGTTGTATTCTTCGAAAAATCGGGAATTTTGAAAGCTATGCCAACCGGCTACATGTGATGACCTTCGTCCATGTACAGGAATAGGCCTACCATCATACACCATCACTACTCATTTAGTGAATTCAGTGCAAAAGTTTTTCCTCGTAGAATTTGAGTGATTGTGTTGTTTAAATCAGTCGAGCAAAAAGAAAATTATAAGTATTTTTTTTCAAAATTTTAAATCAAGATCCCACAAAAAAAAGTTTGTATAATGGTAGAATTGGATGAATGCAAGTTGTCCCGAAACTCAACCTCAAGCGGGTATTGTTCTCCGCGAGTACCATTTTTCAGAATCTTTGAATGTACACATGTATTGTTTAGGTATTTGGTTTAACTAAATGAAATCTTTTTGTTAAAAAAATAGTAACTGTGAAGGGAGGGGTACCCCCTGTCCGCATAACGGCGGGCCAACTCTTATTATACAAATTATACAACTGTCATACTCATTTCTCAAACTGTAAAACATTAATTTCCGTCTTTTAGTTCTATTATTTTCACATGGTACGTTCTATTGTGCTTCCTTTTTTTTTCTAATTGTTCAGGCTTTAAGTTTTCAATTCTCCTACTGCTTCGAAGTTTTTCTAACTGTTCAGGAAGTAAATTTTCAACTAATCTCTTCTTTAAAAATTTCTTTCTTTAGTACACTTTCTTCAATTGTCCTTCTTTTTCTCAAAATACATTCTTGGCATAATTTTTTCTCAGAGCTGGTATGACCAGAGTTGTCTTAAGGCATTGATCAATCGGGCCCAGGGCGTAAATATTCACTCCCTCACTCACTTCAATTAAACTGAAGCCTTCTGTCCAATTCCTAACCATCATTCGATCTTCTGATTGAACTTTGTCTAAAGACTCAAGTTCTTTAATATCTTGTTCTTGCTCATGCATTTATATGAGCTCATAGATTCTCAGCTCCTGATTGTGGGAATCCAGCAGTTCTTGAACGACATCACTATCTACTTTTAAATTGATTTGCCAGACAAAATAGACAATTTCTTCAATCAAACTACTAATTTCATCGGACTCTGGCACTAATTTCGTCTGAGTTTCAGAGATGATTTAAAAAAAAAATTGACAAGATTTGAAAATCGCGTTCGTCGGACTAGTGTAAGCCGAAGTATTACAATATTTAAACAATGTCGACATCTCAACGTTGTACAAGCAGAACTAAACGCGTTTTTATTTCCCTCCGGAACTGGGAACCTTGGGTAATATGAAGTTGCAGAATGGCCATTCGTCCCTCCTCCTTCTAATTATCTCAGGTTTGAGCCCTTGTGTCTCTAAAGACCCACGTGTAGAGGAAGCCGATGCATGTCGAATCTGTCGAGGTTCAATATCCTCCTGTTTGTGTGGTGAAGTCGTTAGGAGAAGAAGGGAGGGAAGCCTTGCTCAGGCATCGTCCTCGTCACTTGAATGAACTTCAATGTAGGTCCGCCGCCAATAGTTCTCATGTTGCTTTATAGAGCAACACGAGAGTATTTAATATAACTATCACTCTCTCCCTTCTTCTATTTTCTTTTCATAGCAAACATAAAGTGGAACATTACATAAAGAAATTTTAAAGTGATAAAAAACGAAATGAGTCAATAAACTCTATGTGTAATCGAAACGTTTTTAATTTAGCATCTTTTTTTTCATTTAATATGAATAAAAATGGAATCTCTCTGTAATATCTTGTTCACTCAAATTTAATTTCAAGATTGAAGACATATTTTTCTCTAAAATTTTTGAGTAAACATTTTAAAAGTGACATATATTTTATTTGAATTTTCGTCACTCTTTAAAGCAACAAGAGGACTATCAATGACTGATCTTGAAATTTTGCACCATGGTCTACTGACGAAGATGACACCTGGGCTAACCCCCTTTCCAGACTTTCACACTACATCAATGGGAGGACTTTAAGCCTGACAGATTTAACGTGCATCAGACTCTTTTGTTTCGATTTATTTATCGACAACGTCAGCCATTAGTTTTACGACATGACAATCCGGCTGCGGCGGCCATAAAAAAGGGAGAAAAACCTGATAAAAAGGCCTTTGTAAACTTTCCGGCTGCTATTCGATTTGATAGTTACATTTAAACACACATTTAATACTCGTTCTAATTTAAAACCATATTGTTGCGAATGCCACCTGTCAGATCGAGGTCTAAGAAAATTATCATGGCAATGGGCTAGTTGTACGTGTGTCGTTATTTGTAGCTTTAAGCACCACATACAGGGTCCTCCCATCTCTCATACCCTTCCACCAACTTCACAAGAAGATTTGCGGCTCGACGGCTATTTAAAGTACCTCAAAACCTTGTCCAGGATTCAAACCCATACCCAATGCCACAGCAGTCAGTCACTATACCAGATAGGAGGCAATTTAAAACATGACGAAGTGAATATTTATCAAAACTGATGGTGCATTCTTTCTGTCCATATTTCACCAGCATAATTACAATGAAGTTATAACATATTTAGTGGTGGACGCCAGGGACGTCTTAAGATTTCTTGAGGCCCTGGGCCCCTATGAAAAAATAGGTTATGGAGCCCTAAACATATATCTAGGCCCCACCTATGACTCTTTGAAACAGACAGTTCATGGCATACGTACAAACAATAACCCTAAACAAATAAATGTACATGACTTATAATCGCACAAATCGGCTCGAATTTCACAATTTGTGTGAATGTGGATCATTACGAGGGTGTGTCAAGAGTGACTAGAACTCCCAACATGGTATTCGTATTACTTCCAACACATTTTGTTCCATGCATAGAAATTGTAATGTAAATTAGCAATCATCTGGCGGTTCGGAGCATCTTTCTGTGGGTACCATTCGCGATACAATCTTTCTATTGCTCATGCATTTCCTTCTACCAATCCGTAAGACAGGTGCATATCTGCCAGATTGATGTTTGTAAAACGTTCCAAACTCTATGGTCGATGACGGCTCAAAAGACTGATGTAATGCAAGTCCGTTTCCTTAAATGCTCTTGTGAACAACGCCACCTTGGGCCGAACGATGACGTTTCCAACCATGGGTTGCTATGCAAATCTGAATACTTGTGATGCCCCCTACCTCTCTTTGAAGTTGGTCCCAATGCTCCTGGGACAACCTGTATATAGGGCGAACCAAAAGCCTTGCCCTGATAATAAAATTTACAACAAAATACACTGCTGTGTGTGTGTGTGGCCACCGTAAATGCAACACCAAAAAAGACAAGAGATGGCACAACAAAATTTATTTTGTAGCTAATATGTTGACCAGGTATCAAATGATTAAATTTATAGACTTCTGTGAAGGGTGGTTCCTGCCAGAATCAGTAGCCAGAGTAGCCGCCATTGTTGGAGATCATCGCTGCCACACGCCTCGGCATTGATTCAAAGAGACTTTGGATGTGTTCTTGGGGTACAGCAGACCAAGCAGCTTCCACACGTTGCAAAAGTTGATCTGGTGCGGCAGCTGGGGGTGTAATCTGGGTCAATCGTTGAGCAACCATGGACCACATGTTTTCTATCGGCGAAAGATCAGGAGAGCAAGCCGGCCAGGGAAGCAATTCAATCTGGTGATTGACGAAGAACCTTTGGACAATGCGTGCCACGTGTGGTTGAGCATTATCCTGTTGAAACAGGGCTGTGACCAAGCCCTGAAGGTAAGGAAGGACAACTGGCTCCAACACCTCGGAGACGTAGCGCTGGCTGTTTAAAGTACCGGCAGTGCGTACTAGAGGAGTGCGAGAGTGATATCCAATACCGCCCCATACCATAATATCCGGTGCAGGAGCAGTGCGGCGGAACATAACACAGCTGTTCAGCATCCTCTCTCCACGGTGTCTCCAGACTCGAATCCGACCATCGTGGTGTTGCAGACAGATTCAGGACTCGTCATTAAAAACAAGTTCGTTCCATTCTGCCACCCATATCCTTTTTTCATCGCACTTTTGGCAGCGGAGACGTCTGTGGTTCTGCGTCAAGGGTAGACCAAGCAATGGACGTCTTGTGGACAGACCACTCTGCTGTAAACGGCATCGAATGGTATGCGCAGACACTGAATGATGCGTTACAGACTCAATGTGCTGTGCTATGGTTCGTGATGTGACTGAGCGATCCGTCACTACCATGCGCGAATTGCCTGTCCTCACGTGAAGTGGTGTACTGAGGTGGATGCGATCGACCACGTCAGTCTGTCGTACCCTCCTGCATCCAACGATCACATATCCACATTACAGCTGTTTGGTTTCGTCCAACACGACTACCGATTTCCCTGAAAGATAATCCACAATCTCGGTAGGCCACTATCCTTCTTCTGTCGAACTCGGATACTTGATCAAAAGCTGATCGCTGTTTTCTACGAGACATAACTGATCGTTTTTTGAAAAAAACCACAAGAAAAACACATTTGCCGAACTTGAAATCGTCGAAATCTCCAAGCCTTAAATAGCGCTTTGAGGTGGCTCCACAGGCGTGCGTGATGTGTGTCTACGCTAAAATTCTAATAATTTGCATATCTCACCTTTGCTAATGCATGTTGTAAATTTCATGTTATTTGCGTGCTTCCTTCAGGGTGTTGCATTTACGGTGGTCAGCAGTGTAACTATTTAATATAACAATGTAACTTTTTTCTATTATTAGATTGGTCAGTTTAGTTTTAGTTTTTTTTATTTTATTTATTTTTTGTGCATTAGATAACGGGAGTGCTTCTTCAGAAATGACCTGAGAGAGCATTTGTAACGAAGGCAACAGTTTCAGCCGAAAGGGCGTCGATTCAGAAGAAAGCCCAATGTGTGCTTTGGTTTCACTAAAAGAAGTCGAACGTAGATTTATAAGGAGTTTACATTTCTTATTCCCCGTAACCCCGCTAGATGTGTGGGAGGAACTAAATGATCAGACGACATGATGAACTTCAATTATTTATTGATCTCTATAGTCAACACAGACACAAATAACACTCTAATTAAGATAAATTTGATCAATTAGAGAACGAAGGTGAGACAAGATAGCGCGGGGATAATATATACATTCATGCAAATCTATCCTTACGATAAATAAAACAAAGCTTGTTTTAATTTAGAAGCGCGCTAATAATTTAACTCTCTAACTTCGACTTGAAATAAGATAACAGAATCTGAACTCTTGCAATCCTTTACTCTTTTAGACGTGGCCTTAATCACCTCTCAAATAGTGAAACTAAGCGATTTTCGAATATCCCAACTTCTCGCGTCGTATACTGTTTACGTATACGTACTTCTGCCGGTTTGCTAGGTTCTCATCTAATCACTTCCCATCCAAGTTATTCTCACTTCATTAACCTTCAATTCTCACTTCACTAACACTCAAAACTCGCGAACACAAAATATACATATTAAACTTAATTTGCATTATCACGTTTCCTGTCCTCGGAGAAAGTTGGTTGAAAGAATGATGGCTCAAAAGGAATCTCCAAGGGGTTAGTGGAAGGAACCGTATAGATCTGTCACAAATTGCTCGGCATAAATTTTGACATTGTTATGGGCATCCTGACGCATTCTTGCCTTGATGGAAAGTTAATAAAGTGAAGGCTCAAAATGCTTAAAAACAAGTAAAAAAAATTTTTTTTAAAGTCAATTCCTAATTTGAATGGACGAATAGAAAGTATTGTGTTAACGATTGAAAATTTGAACAAGATATATATATATATATATATATATATATAGGGAGAGACTGAACTAATTGTAGGAATTGAAAAAAGAGCATGCTTTTTTTCATTGTTGTAACAATGCACACCCGGTTTGGCTAGTTTGCATGAAAAACTGGTTTTTGACGCCAACTTTTGTCATTGTTTTAACAGTTACATTGTTACAACAATGGAGACGAATCTAAGTTGGCGTCAAAAACCGATAATTAATTTAATTTAATTTAATTTTAATTTAATTAATGAAGTAATATTTGAAAAACTGTATTAATATCAAGTGTCATCCACTAGAAGTTTAAAAAAAATTTCTTTGAACTTGTGATTGGATGAATAGAAAGTATTTTATTAACGATTGAAAATTTGAACAAGATAAATATATATATAGAGAGAGAGTGAGCTAATAGAGTAGGAATTGAACAAATAAATACAGGGAGGGAGCTAATAGTAGGAATTGAATAAATAAATACAGGGAGAGAGTGAGCTTATATATATATATAGTAGGAATTGAAAAAACACGCAACGTAACAAAGATACGTGAAATAAGACTTAGTGCAAACTGGAATACCTCTCAGACGTTCTGCGAACTACCAAGGGGGCACGTGTTGCAATTAACTGAGGTAAATGGTCTTGTAAAAAATTCATAACATTACGTACTGTAAATCCAAATAAACATATATATATATAACTGACTACAATAATTTGAGCACAACAAATATTTTTCATCAGGGTTAGACTTTTGGCTCACCCTACATATTTTGTATGGTATTACTATGATTAAAACACTGAGGATTTTAATATAACAATTTAAAATGTAAAAGTTTCAATCATTTTTTACGACAAATCATGAATGCTTTAAATTCAAAATAATAATTATTTTAGTTATATACTAGCCCAGCGTTGCACAGGCTTTCTCTTCCAGAAAAATATTCTTTTTCGAAATTTGTTTGCAATGCACGGGCTAATGCAGTTTTAAGAAATAGGGCATATTTTTCAGAATCAAAAAATGCTTACACTCATATGTGCATTGATAAAATAAACGTATAACATAACAAATAAAATTGACAAAAGTGTGTATTTTTTTTTTAACATTTTAAACTACCTTTTTTTAAAAAAAAAATTCAAGCTTATCAGTTTTATTATATTTTTCAAAGTTAATATATTGTTAATTATGTTTTGTTTATTATTTTACATATTTGTGTAAAATATTTTTCATATTCAATATTTTTATAAGAAGTGGTATATAAATGAAAAAATGTAATACAAAATTATATTATGTTCAATAAAAAAATGGAAAAAATATTTTGCAGTATAAAATTACTTTTGTAACTTCTTGAAGCATCATTATAAGGCATAGAAAATAAAGATGGCTATTAATAATGAAGCAAATATATGAACATTGCTTTTATTTTTTTTAAACTTGTGGTGGGGGACATTTGATGTTAATACTGTTTTTTCAAATACTAAGTAATAAATTAGAGAATTTTTTTGCTAAGTGTTAACAAGCATTAATTAAAGTGTTTTCTTCTTCTTCAATATTGTAACTGATTGCTAGAAATTACGTCATTATAAAAAAATTGAGTTTTATATATATTTCCTACCTTTTCTTCTTTTTTTGTTTTGTTTTTTTGTTCACAAAAGTGTAAATTTATTAATAACTAATTTTCACTATTTTTTTGCATATAAGCTTTTTTCATTTTACATGTTTTTAGGAGGATGCTGTGGCGAAAGGTCATTATAAATTAAACAAAAGTGTACCTTCTCCAGTTATTTCAGTGTAGGTTTCATTTAAAACGATTTGTCCGATAGACTATAGCGTTAGATATTAACTGCGAATATAGAATGTTTGTAACACCCAAAAGTCGCACGCAAATATATAACAATAGTACGTTTCAGTCGAGAAAAATACCGTGATCTTGCTATTCGTTCCTCCTTTAAACAAGCACAAGCTACATAAACAGTAATCCAAATAAGCAGAATAGTCTGCAAATTAAAAAAACAACCCTTTTTGAATAATAGTGAAAAAAACTTTGGGACGGAAAGCAATATTAGCAAACAATTGCAATATTTCCTATTTATTGTTATTGACCTGATCGTGTGCGATATCATGTTTATATTTTACACCTAAATTGAAGGAAATGATGAAGATTCAATGTACAAAAAAGACACGTACGTTCTTCGTCAATTTGAGCATGAGTTCCTCAAAAACCAATACATGCCTACACTATAAAAAGTTTTATAAACGTGTTCTGTATCACACACGAAAATAAATTCACAGTGAGTGTAGCAGTTACTGAAGTATTTCTAAAGGAATCAGAATGAAAAATTCATTGTTGCTGTTTTTAACGGTAGTCTGTGTCTTTCCCTCTGCATATGCACAGGATGATGAATGTAAGGAAAAAGGGAGAGAAATAAGTCGAATCTCAATAAGTAAGTATAGTATTTTTCAAAAAGATTTAAAATTTGTGTACTGGAGTAATTCAAGCAAATTAATTTTGTTTTAAACCGGGAGAAGACGTGCGCTCTCGATACTAACGTTAACGGTAGCTCGGGGTGACGGAGTCCCCCCAATCCTTTGTTTATAATTATTTTTATTGGATATGATAATAATTGTAATTCCATTGAATAATTTAACAAAGAGAAAGTATACTTGCCTACTTTTAAGGATTTTCCAATTTTTTTTGTGATAATTTGAGAAAAAAAAACCCAATTAAACTAAACCAAAAGGTTTCAAATGTGCGGGACTTCAATGAAGGACACAAATCATAGACCCTTTTTACTAACACTACAGGAATGATATTTGCAAGCAAAAACTGTCATATTTTGTTAAAGTTATTGTAGTTTTATTGTCCTTATCGAAAAATAGCATGCTGAACTTTTTCTTGTTTGTGTCTTGTGGTACACTTACGGTTTCATATCTTTCGTGATGGAGTTTTTTTAGGTAGCATTTGAAAATTTTCCTTTCATGACTCAGACGTTTCATGTTACTCGCCTTTCTCAAATTCACTTTCGCTATCATGATTAATATGCATTAATTTAGCAGGTTCTTCCCATGGCTGACCAGTTTCAACTTTCTTCAATAGAAATAACAGATGCACATTTTTTTTATTTTTTATAATCTGCTCATTTATATTTATAAACCATAATAAGTCCTACAACACAGCAATCAACACCACTAAGCTGTTCACAGGGGGGAAATATAGCATATGTGACGGTTCTATACGCGTCCTTTCAATAACAAGTCCTCTTGGGAAATCTTTGGTCTTTCAAATAACTATATTATTCGCAACGAACCCTCTGAAAAGAAAACATGATTATTTAATATTAGGTCTGCTATATATAGTCTAGGCTTTCAAGCTTGAAGAATGAAGATAGGAGAGAGATAGGCTAGTCTGCTATCGGTGCAGAGATTAATCAAATTGAAAGTGAATCGTGGCTATTTAATATTTTTTAATTGAATTACTGAAGGTGACGATTGTCACTGAGATTAAATCCAGATTAAATTGATAAGAAGTTCAAGTGATAGCCTTGAGTAAGTGTGGTTAATATAACTATTTTCACACATCTCGCGTACCTCCTTTATAGTCGACTTAGTACGTATTTGAGGGCATCTCTTAGTCTGGATCGATTGTATTAGAGTGGTGATAATAATATTGTGAATAAATTAGATTAATTGGGTGTTATATAGCTAGTGTTCCTTCCCATCCCCTTACACCTTTAGGCTCGCAGGGTAGGTTTCACGCATGTTCATAGAAAATATTTTGAAACAAAAGTGGTCGCGCGGGAAACTCAGTCAAAACAAGTACCTTAAGATTGTAAAAAAAAAAAAAAAAAAAAAACGTTTGCCACTCCCAAAAAAGAGGGAGATATGTGGCAAATACATTTTAGTTTCCATGAAGACTGTCATATAGGAGGATACTGTCAAGGGGTCATTGGTAACAAATAAACAGTTTTCCCAGAATTAACAATTTCATGAACCTCGGGTGACTCTGTGCCCTGTGCGACCGCTCCCATACGTAATGCAGCAATCACGAAAACGTGGAACTCAATAACCTGGTAATCTGGCTAACTCGGCCACACCCTTGCGGGTTGAAAAAAACTCCACGTGCAGACACGTACAAAAACGATACCGAGCAAGATATTATGTCCAATGCAGGAATTACTGTAGCTGTCACAGTTAATGAAAAAAAGCTGGGAAATGCGATAAAGACTTTAACGTTGAGGACACCGCACAAACTCCAAAAGTATCACATTGTGAGGAATTAAAGGCTGTCGAAACCACTCTTCAGTAATTTGATCAAGGTGCGTCGATTATCGACTTACTGTTCCTTCGTTGTCTTCGTGATGAAACAGCAGAATAAAGAGTGCAGTACGGAAAACAACAGGACATTTCTCATTTCTTTAAAAAAAAAAGTGGCCAGTTTTTGCT
The DNA here is from genome assembly GCA_019973975.1 of Trichonephila clavata. Classification (NCBI taxonomy): domain Eukaryota; kingdom Metazoa; phylum Arthropoda; class Arachnida; order Araneae; family Nephilidae; genus Trichonephila; species Trichonephila clavata. The sequence goes on along the minus strand of BMAO01001810.1, from coordinate 4,221 downwards.
AAGTCGGCTACTTAATTTTTATTATAGACATCTATGTGTCTTTATAAATTATTTTTCTTAGGTGTGTCTGACCAGGCAAATTGCTATATACTATATATTCCTTGATTCTCATTTTCATGTAGTAAATGCTCCATGCCTTCGTAAAAGAACGTACTTTCCTTTTTTAAGGCAATTCTGGCAATTTATTTTTGTTATCTTCTCGAACAAACAATGCATGTAAGTCAGTGCTCCCCAAACTTTCAATATGTGTTACCCAATTTTCAATCACAATTTTCATCGCGCCCCTTCATATAATATGAATGTACTCACTTCAATAATAATATACTTTTTGACGCTGAAGCTACAATTACCAACCGTACAAAGCTACAATATAAACCGTACAAAGCTACAATGTATATAAGCTGTACAAAGCTACAATATAAAACCGTACAAATTATCATGATAAGTATTAAATTTTGTATATAATTTTATACATGACAAACCCACCTGGTAATTATTAAACTTGTTCTTAACTTAGTATTGTTAAATTAATTATCAAAATACATTGTACAGTACTGTTGCATTTATAAGTGTATTACATTAGTTTAAATGTGTATTTTATTTTTTATTATATCAGAATGTATTTCGTTTTGCTTCCTTTCAGTAAATTAATAATATTTTATAAGTAATGTTTAATTTTTTCAATATGCTTGCACCCCCCCCCCCTCATTCACACCCCTCGAGGGGGGTGCGCCTCACAGTTGAGAAACGCTGCATATAATTGCAGTACAATATATTTTGAGGAAACACTCGTACTTATTTTTTTTAATCCCATTCTTGATAACTCGGCATGAAAATGGCAAATGAAAATTCTGGATTAGGTCTAATCCTCGTTTATTTCTGGCAATTTTAAACATTACGGATGATAAATTCAGTATCCTTTCCTCTCAAGTACCAAACATCGAACCACATCTTGGGACCTATTCCTTTCGACACTGGAGTGCAAAAATAAAGGACGAGATGGCTTTTTCAACATAATTTTTGTGCAAAAACTTCCCCAATTTAACATAAAAAGTATCATAAGGTGTAAGAATATGAATAATATAAGCAAAACTCACCAAAAATGAAATCAAAAGGCTAAAAAGGATCTTTATTGAAAAAGTGGCATGGAGCACAATGCGAATGAAGGTCGAAACATTTATGCGACAGGTTTCAACCAGAAACATCCAGCCTTTAGTACAGGATATGATCTCCAATGACTGCTAAACAGGTTTCACATCGTCTGGCAATGGTGAGTATCAGGTTATCAATGAATTGTTGAGGCATTGCTATACATTCATCTCTTACCGCTAATCGGAGCTCCGGAATCATTACTGGAGGTAAGTAACGTGCTGTCAAGCGTCTTTCAAGTCTCATACACCCATGATGGGATTTAGATTAACAACTTTGCCAGCCAATTCATGTGTTCAGTATTCTCACTGTCCAACAGCTACTATGTGATGAGCTGGCGCATTGTAATTCATGGCAGGGAACTGCTAGTCCATAGCGTCTCTAAGAAGACACATATACGGAAGGAGAATCTCGTTACAATAGTGGGCTCTGGTGACTGAAACTCCTTCGAAGATGTGAAGGCGAGCACGGCAACCGAGCATGATGCCTCCCAAAACGAGAACACCACGATCTACAAACCGATCCTTTCGATGGTGTTGGAAGGGTCATTGTGGGTTCCGTGCCCTCTCCAGATGTATATGCTGCCCAGACTAAACCTTCATTCATCCGTATAGGGCACTTGACCGCTTTGATTAACTGACGAATTCTGGTGCTCACAGCACCACCAAAAACTTCTTCTCCGGTCAGCATGCGTTAAAAGTACAGATCATTTGGTAAACAGACCCCCACTCTGAAACCTCCTGGCCACTGTAAAACGCGATATCGGTCGTCCAATTGCATTTGTCATGTGACAAGTGATTTCTCTTGCTGTATGTCGCCCTGTTCCTTTTGAACTGTAGGGCAATATACTGGTCATTCATTCACTGGGATTGTTGCTCGTGGACTACCACAGCTGAACTAGCTGTGCTCCTGTAGTTTGAAATTCAATCCAAACTCGTGAAACGATGCTGTGAGCAATCCCGAACTTCGCAGCCACACTTGTCCCACTCCAAACTTCCTCAGTCTTTCCAATAATTAGACATTGGCTCAAATCATCCAAATATCGTCTAATTCATTGATTGTTCGACATTTCACATCGATACAGCAAAGCGACGTCCTTTAAATTGACATACACCATGCAATCACTTTTTCAGAAATTCTGAGCTTTCTGAAAAACAAGAAGTTAAATCTATAATATAATGCAGTTTGGCACACACATCATGGATATATATCTATTCAGTTTTATCTGCAATACTCAAATTCAGGAGTCTTTGCGTGCAGTATCAGTGAAAAAAGGGCTGGTAATTAGATATACAGCCGACTCTCGTTAATTGAAACCTTCGATGTAATACGAACCTCTCGATAATTCGAAATATATGCTCAGTCCCTAGAAAAACTTTTGATATTTTGTACTAAACAATACTCTATTGGTACACTCAATATTTCGAAGTAAAATCAGTGGCTGGTCAGAATAAAACACGCAATATAGTTCGAAATTATCTTATAAGACTCTCGACATTCGAACATTTACTATCGGAGGTTTGAACTCTGTACCTTCCGATTCGTAAGCGCGTGACATACCACTAGACAAAAGTGATCACTTCTGTCCGGAGGCTGTTACTGGCTTACTTTAGATACCGCCACAGATCTGTGTGTGAAATTTGGTGGCAAGCTACCCAATAATATATAAACCGCAAAAAAAAATTCGGTATTTTTTTAAAATTTTTAGTTTACTGTGAAGCCTTAAATGAATCTTTAATTAAAAAAAATAACATTTTTTGAACCAAATTGATTAGAAAATAAATAATTTTAAGTAGATAAAAACGATTAAATGTGACATTGTAACTTTTAGTTCTGATTGCCGTTAGTGATCATTACTCTAAATATTTAATTCAGAATCGTCTTTTCAATCAAAAGGATTTGCTTTTTATAAATTGCTGTTGGTTTTCTCTTTTCATTCTGTTTCAGAAAAGAGATTATCCTCATAGATTTTCCTTTTATTTTTGTATTTATAATCATAAACTTTTTTTCTCCATTTTTTTGCATAGGAATAGCAAAAAGTGATGATCCTCCTCATTGCACTCAATCAGAGCAGGTATTTCAAAAATCTTTTATTTGTATTTTTATCTGTTATATTTTTTCTCTTTCAAATGGGGTTGTGAATTGGTAATAATCATTGCAAACCTAGTACGTTATCCGGGAGCTGGTGTTCCTTTTTAGGGTGGCATCATATAGGTGGATACCAATTGCCACAATTTGATTTTGATGCCCAGTTTCCTCTCCAGATGGAGGCACCTGAGCTTTGACGATGGGAAATTGTCCTTGGAATTAATTTTTCTTAGAGCACCCGAGCCAAACAGGAACTCCTGGGATCTTCAACATGCCGTATAATCATACGACATGGACTCTGTCGATTCTCATCAGGAAAGCCCACCGACTTGAGCTGGGGAGAACCCGCAAACCAACAAGGCGTACAAGGTCAATGCTTAACCAACTACGTCACCCAACCGCGGATACTATTTGTTATATTAATGAATTCTTTTTTTTTGTTTTGTTTTCATTATACCATTAATTTTCAGATATCCTCCTCATCATCATTATATGTATCATGAATAATGTACTACAAAAATAATTGATAATATAATTTCTCAAAAAAAATTAATAAAAATAAGGGATATTCGTTTCTTAGATACAACAGATTTCAAACAATAACACCCTTAAAAATAAACTATTTAATTTTTTATTTAAATAGTGTTTCATAAACGCATCTTTTATTATTTAAAAAATAAATAACTTGGTACTTCGTATAACACCGTCGACTAATTTCTAAATTCTAAATCTAAAAATATCGTCAAATAATATCGACTGTTTTCTTTCCTTCATTATAGGTGTTGTTTTCAACAAATGTAAAAAGATGAATTTTCTATTAGAAAACTATTTAATTTTGCAAGACATTGCGCTAATTTACGAGTATAAAATTATCTCGTGGAACCCGAGATAGTAAACAATAGAATATTCACAATCTAGTAGGAAGTATATATATAAAGATAAAAAGTTTTAATATTCTTTAATTATATTATAAAAAAAGTTTAA
>BMAO01001809.1:0-16757 GCA_019973975.1 Trichonephila clavata | reverse complement strand
GAATGTATCTTACAGAAATTGACTCTCGAAGAGTGGGTTACGGGGGCTTACTTATAAAAAATTTTTTTTTGTACCATTACATTTACACATGAATTTTGGTAAACATGTTTATTTTATTGAATAGAGATAGGTTTTGAAGAAATCCAGAGCGTAACAATTTTAAAAATGCAAGTCCTGTCCTTTTTGAATCAAGAGGGGATAATTATTAGAATGTCTTTCAATATAATTGAACGCCGCCCAACCGGTATAGTGGTCAGTGAAGCTGACTACGGTGCCGTAGGGCCTGGGTTCGAATCCCGGAGAAGGCATGGATGTTTGTGTTGTAATCCTTTCTCTTCTGTCTGTGTTGTATACCCCCGTGTTATACATTGCGTGGTGCACGGGGTTTATAAATGTTATTAAAAAAGTGTATATATATAATTGAACCTGTAATGCTAGGACTTAGATATCAATAATTTATACAGATATAAACAGTGTACATTCATACAACATTACGAAATACTATTATTTGTGCTATTCTTGATCCGAATTCCTTCCTTCCATTGAATGTGTATATATTTAAATTATAATAAAACTGAGGTATTATTTTTTGGTATTACCTTGAAATTATAGTTTACAGGAAACCACCAGATGGCGCGGATAGTACGTCACAATGACGAGAGTGTAAGAGAGGGGTATATAAGGAATGGTGGCAAAGAAGTAAAATTGTTCACAAGCGCTTTAAAAACCTTTCAGTGCAATAACTGCATAGGTAGGAAGCCACAAAGGGAAGGCAAAAAGGAAGCAGGCAGGCACAAAGGAAGCATTTGGATGATTTTTTACATGGTATAATTATCGACGACTGGAATGGAGACGTACCCAGCTGGAAGTATCCGAGGAACTTGGAGTTGCCCAGAGTGTCATCTTCAGGCTTTGGCAACGATTCCAAGATGATGGTAATGTGAGTAGATGTTACAGCACAGGTCGCCCCCGAGTTACAACGCCGAATGAGGATCGGTATTTGTCAGTTACTGCCAAAAGAAACAGATGGAGCACAGCATCAGACCTATCTCGTCAGCTCTCTTCAGCTACCGGTACGACAGTTTCAAGGCGGACCGTGTACAGACTCTTAGGGGACATTGGTCTATATACTCGTAGGCCTATCAGATGTGTTCCCCTTACCGCAACTCACTGTCGCCTGCGATTAACCTGGATTAGAGAGCATGCATTATGGACACCGCAACAGTGGTCTTGTGTGATGTTTTTCGACGAGTCCAGGTTTAGTTTGCAGTCTGATTCTAGCCGGACTTTCATATGGAGAGCGCCAGGTATCCGTTACCACCAAGAGAACACCATTAAACGACACCGTTACGGTGGTGCAGGATGGCTCGTTTGGGGAGGAATTATTCTTGGTTCCAGAACTGACCTGTATGTTCAGAGTGTAACAGGCCACATCTATCGGAATGTCATTCTGGAACAACATGTACGTTTGTTTCGGGGTGCCATGAGTGTTGAATTTCTGTTTATGGATGACAACGCCCGTCCTCAACGTGCAAACATTGAAGACGAATGCCTTCAATCGGAAGATATCACCCGTATGGATTGGCCAGCTCACCGGACTTGAATCCAATAGAGCATGTGTGGGATATGCTTGGCCGACGAATTGCAGCCCGTCAAGCCCCTCCCACCTGTCTATCGGAACTTCGGAGGGCATTGCTTGATTGAGTGGTGTAATATTCCCCAAGATCAGATTGATAATTTGATACTCAGCATGCGTAGGCATTGTAACGCCTGTATTGCATCGTCCTGGAGACATACTCCGTATTAATCATCATACTAACCATGTTATACTGTTTTTTTTGTAAATAGGTTCTTTTTTAAAATTTGCTCCAGGGAGTAAAAATCGCAATTTTTATTAACTATATCAAACTTATAGCATCTTTTTTGCTCTTTACCTTTTGTTTAATAAAGAGACTTTACAAATAAGTCAAATTTGTTTTGCTTCTGTCTCTTTCTTTGCCTGAACTTCATTATCCTTAATTTATGGACATGAGTGTAAAGTTTAAATTGAAAACTCATTTAAATTTATTTCGATTAATTGAAGAATATTTAAATCATTTGTTTATTTTGAGAACACAGAAGTGAAAGCTTTGCAGCAACAACAACAACAAAAAAAGAAGATGAAAGAAAGAAAAAAAGCCCGTTGGTTATCGAAATTAGAAAGCGCTTTAAGCTACACAGTAATAACATGTTTGAATCTTTGTTTTTTACTTATTAATTTTTCATTTATCTTTGCTTAAAAAGACTCGCCTGAACACAGTTTTGTTGAAAAATCTACCAATAATCACTCAAAAGCGCTAATTAAAGGCTTGCAGGAAGCTACTTATCTCGATCGAATGAAGAGTACTTGTAATATTTTTTACTCACTTCACTTTTTAGGATTCTGAAAACATGACGGCTAGTGATATTAGAAAAAGTTGATTAGTTGAAAGTATACCATCGAAAATAACACACTTTGATTATCGGCATACCGTATTTTCATAAGGAAATAAGAAAAATTCGCTGGTTTTTCATTTCTGAAGGTATTTCTTTTTTTTTTCATGCATTTATAAAAATGCCAGGTAATTAAATACAAAAAGAGTGAGTTAAGTAGAAAAATGTAAGCTTTTTTATGTGGTTTAAATTAGCTTTAAGTTATTATACTTATTACAGTTATGTAATACTCGTGAGATTTAAATGCGATTATATGGTCTTAAGCAGGCTTAACACGTAACATCACGAAGCGTTCAATTTTCTTCTACGTAGCTTAGAATTAAGGGTTGTTGTTTGTATCTGAGCCTTTTAATGTTAATTTCTGCAGCTAAACTCGAATTTAAGAAAGGTTTAGCTAAATAATAACTGAATATGGGATATATTTCAATTCGGAACTACAATTCTTTGGCATACTTTGAAAAAAAAATCTTTGCCGAAAAAAGTACATTGAAATAATATATAGGGTGAGCAAAAAGATTTGCCTTGAACATAAAAATTCTATAGCAAAATAGCCAACTAGTATAATAATGTAACTTTTGAACCACTGGATATAGGGGTCAGATTATTATTATTATTGTGTGCAGTAAATGAAACGAATGCTTTTTCAAGACGGACTAAGTGATAGAGATTTGTAAGGAAGACATTTTGTCGATACGATGTCGATTCAAGAGAAAACCCAATGAGTGCTTTGGCTTCACGGAAAAAAACGCCCATAAATGTTCAGCATGAATTTCGACATTCTAATGAAGGTAGAAATTTAGTGAAGTTGCCTAATAAAAATTTCTTATAGTAGTACTTAAAATCTATCAAACAAGCATATGTCTAATTACAATTTGAGCACAATAAATATTTATAGTCAGGTCAAGACTTTTGGTTCATCTTGTATAATATAATGAAGACTATCATATCGCGATTGATGTTTCTTATTTTTTTTGCTCTGATTATAGTTTAATGGCTTGATTAAAATTCTCACTATATTTCGCACAGAGATATGGTTTTGGAAGAAGATATGTTTCTTAACTGTTAGAAATTATCATTTACCGTCTTTAATTATTAAAGGCTTTGCTGAATGGTTGATATATCCTCTTCTGTATTTCCCTTAAACTTTCTCTGAAAACCAATCTATTTTCTGATGTTTGGAAACAAACCAAGATGAATGCCTTTCAAAAAAGTTATATAAAAATCATGGGAAAAATTATGGTGGTAAATTGTAATTTTCAGTTCAATCTCTAAAATGGTTGAAATCATAATATGTTACTAAAAGCTTTTCCACAACTAATTCATAACGTAATTTTATCCACTCACAACATGTTTTATTCCTAAGCTTCCGACACCTACAGATTGTAACAAATATAATTATCAGCCAGATAAAGCTGCTTCCCTCCCACTACGTAGATGACTATTAATCGAACTGAAAACACGATGCATGTAAACGAGCATTGTCCGGTACAAAAACGGCTCCTGGGAGCTCTGTCATGAATGGCAACACATGTGACTGAAGAACGGCACGGACATACCTCTGGGATGCCATGGTGCCGTGGATCAGTATTAGGTAGGCCATGGCATTCCAAACCATCACATCAGCTTTAGGATGGGAATGTTGTGCCACTGTACAGAAGCAGGATTGAGACGTTCACCACAGGACTTCCACACACCATTGTCATCACTACTCAAACTGAATCTGGATTCGTTTGGACACGACTTGAATCCATTTAGTTGCAGTCCAATTCCTTCGAGCGCGACACCACGGTCGGAGGCGTCGATGAATGAGTGTCTATTGCAATACACGTAATGGGCGTTGCGATAGCAACTGTCCTTCAGCCAGAATTATTACGATGGTTAGGATTGACACAGAGGCTCGTAGTGAACATATTCCTTACGTATGAATGGTGGACAGTGATACAATTGGTTATATGCGTGCATTTCGCATGATGTGACTTTCTTCTCGATTATTGTTCTGTTGAGGACGTCTTGAGCCTGGTCGCTGTGTAAAAGACCTAATTCTTGTCCACTGATCCCAACACCTTTTCACAGTAAAGTCAGAACCATCTAGGTAGCGAGCAACTCGCCAAGCTGACCATGTGGTTTCCATCACCCCTATAATTCTACCCTATCGAGCACTAATATGTGCTCATATTGTCTCCAATGGCGACGTAATCGCATATCTAGTTTAAAAGCTACCCTCTGCAATAAATTAAATACTCGCAAACAAATTCTGCTTACCTGTTTTATAATCCAAGAAGAAGGTTCAAATCCCTCTGGTGGCAAACGCAATGTGCAAACATTTCTAACTTACATATCAGCCTAATTTGTACCTTAGTGCCAAGTTTTTTGACGACCTTACTCTTACTTTCTGGTGCGTAATTTTTTATATGTCAATGAATGTTCTTCCTCATTATATGAGTCATAGATTTTTAGCAGCTTTTCTAAAGAGATTGACATGTTTAATAAGCTTTTTTAATGTGTTTTTTTAAATCTTTGCAGCTCTTTTTGTTCTTCATATATAGTCTTTACTCCAAAAGTTTTTTTTAATTGTAAATAACTTTGGACTATTTGTTTACCACTTCTTAATTGTGTGTAATAATGTTTCTTAAACTTTCTGCTATTCATCTTGTGTCATGGATTGTGGAATGGAACTTTTTGTGTGTGGTGTGCATTTTCTTTAATTAAATAAATAACTCTTTTTTAGTTTTTTTTTGTTGTTCAAGGAATTTTAAGAAAAAAATGTGGTTCATAATAAACAATTGTTAAAAATAATATAGTGTAATTTAAATTTGACAGACACAACTTAGAATTTTTCATATGGATCGTAAATCTGTGTAAAGGGAGTAGAACCCACGATGAATTTCTTTATAATTTGGTATACCATGTTTTTTTTTTCAGTGCAGTCAAATATTTAGATGTTTATGGCTTCTAAAATATTACATGAAGATCTTCGCCCAGGGCATCTACTATGCCTTACCACTGTCGACGGGCAATTTCTTACCCATTTATTGAAAAGCAATTTGAAAAACAGTGTTCCTAAGTTTACAACAAAGTTAAAATCAGACGAATAAACGTATGTGTGCTTAGGTAAAGAAATTGTCCCGGCTGGGTAGCACATAAAATCTTTGTGATTTACGGTTGCTAAAATATTACGCTGGGGGTAAAGATTCTGGGTATTTGATTCTCCGCCCGGTCGTTCAGGAAAAATTCGAAAATAAGTGTTCTCGAGCTTGCTGTATAGTTAAAAAATAGAGGAATAGACGTATCTGTAAGTGCGGTATAGTTCGAAATGCATATATACAACATGTTTTCCATAGCCATGTTTCACTTAAACAAATCTTCGTGAGAGAAAGGAATCACAACATACTACTGTATTTTGCTGTAAAATATGTAAAAGCAAGTCCTGAATTCAGGTTTTATTTCTTTTTTCTGCCGAAAATAAGTGTAACATTTCTTTGGATTGCATAACGGGGAAGAGTAAGCAAAACATAGGAATGTATCCGAGGAATTTATTCCCCTACATATAGAATTGTATTTTTTTGTTGAATGAGTTTATCTTCACAATTTAGTTTCAGTTTATGAATTAATGATCATTTAAATGTTTGTTTGAGCATTTGAGATTTTATTTATTGTCCAAATACTTTATCATTATAAGATGGTCTATTGTTTATGTTATAGCATTTTTTTAATATTTTTATTCTTAGTTTCTCCACATAAAATTTATATGGAAATAATTAATTTTACTCATATATACATGTATATGTATTCCATTGTGTGTATACGTGTATATATACTGGTAAAAACAATTAAAAGGAAAAAAAAATTTTTTTTGCAATAAAAGCAAAGCTAACAAAGTAAATAAAAACAAACCTGGCCTAAATATCACACGATATAAGGTCAATATATGGGGAGAAATGAGCACAATCTGCACCTTAAGGAGATATGGTACCATCTTCACAATTTTTTTTATTTTTAATATTTGATATTTGGTTTTAATTGTATTTCATAAAGGTTAATATTTAATAATAATTCCATACAAATTTTTTTTAATTTGTTGCAAAATGTTTGTAAAATTTAAATTTTTTTAGCTTTTTTAAGCATTTTTTAAATCCCTAAGGCTTTTTTAAATATGTCTCTTTTCTTTCAAAAAATATTTTACAAGTACCTTATAATTTACTACATAAAACTGCTCATGGGTTTTTTTCTGCTGTTGCTCTTTAATTTTTTATTAATTTTTTTATGGTTAAACTTCCAAAAATTCCCCCCAAAAAAACATTAATTTTGAATTTGAAATTGTGTTTAGAAAAAGTACTAAACATGTTAGAGCTAATTCCATGCACAGTTTTACAAAACATACATTTCAGAACATGTATAAAAATTTTCAAACCAATACTTCAATTATCAAAAAAGCTTTAGGGTTTTGAATAACAATATATGTACAAAAATTCAACATGGAGAAATATGAGTTTGAAGTTTTCATTCCATGAATAGTATGATATAATATTCATCGAATAGTCTGAAACTTTTATGAAGTGTTAATTAGCTTATTTAAAATTACTGACCATAAAAAATTGCACAAATGTAGAACAAATAAACAGTATACTGCCATAATTAATATATAGAAAAGAACGAATCAAAGATCAATATTTCATAAAACTTTATCTTAATAATTGTAAAAAAAAAATAAATACACATACTTCAGAGCTAATTCTATGCTCAGAGCTAATGCACAACATGTACAAAAGATGTTTAAGCCTTTTTTTCCCCCATGATTTTAAAAACCTTCGCATGTTAAATATTGTACACGGATAAAAGCAAAATCAAATAACAATTTATAGGTAAAATACACCAAAATCTAAGAACTGTATATGTGCATTTGTTTAAATAAATATCTTAAAATATTTTAATAATGAAAGTGTTGAATCTCGCACACATGGGATATATATATATCACCAAAAACAAACATATAAAAATGGGAGAGTTTTTATATTCTTGCGAATTAGATTTTTAATTATCTGAGTTATCAAAATGAGATTGAGTATTTGTGCTTTGGGAGAATCCGTTTCGAAGTTTTAATTTCATTCACAATAATATCATAAATATCACACACAACTTTTAAATTTTTACCAAATCCATTAGATCTTCAGTAAATAATTCATAAACTAGAATTTTTGCAGGAATTGAACAATTCTTTCTTAAACTGATTTATTACTGCATATATAATTTCAATCTCATTGATGCGCATTAGAAAAATAATTAATTCATTTTTATCAAGCTCTTTTCTAGCAGATATTCTGAAATGTAGGCGTGGTAGTTGCTGTTTTGCATCAAACATTGCTCCATTACGTAATGAAAAATGCAGGTAAAGCTTTGAAATTTTGCAGGCATATTTAAAAAGAGTCGGGGTATCAAATAAGCCAGTAAAAATTTTTCGACAGTTTAATGATTTTTAGGGTACCACATCACCTTAAATAAAAAAACTGGTCCCTTGTACAGCACAACAGCTAACCGACACTGTCAGTCAGAGAAAAGCATACAACACCTATATTTACTTTTGAACTACGAATTTGATTTACATCTTTTTTATTTATGTAAATGATTATGAAATTGTTAATTAAAATTTGAAGGTGTGACAAGTTCGATAAAACGGTAGTAAAAATAACCCAACATCGCAATCTGAAAAGAAGAATCTTGTTTCTCTTCTTACATTTTTCCATTTGCTGTCTCTCTTTGATCAACAAATAATACACTGTCGTATTGGGTTTGTTTTCTTCTCTGTTGAGGGATTGTAGTCAACTAAGTGTCTTTCAGATGAACGTGAAGAGGGCTGCTCAGCAGAAGGGCGTTCTCATTCTTCAGGCAATTCTACCGAGTGATACGTTTCAAAAATCGAAACCATAAAAAGCACATGCGAAATACCGATTGCATAGTGTAAATTTTCACAGTGCCCCAGCTACACTCGAGATGAGCCAAAATAGACGATACGTTTCGCGAGCCCGAGCTCATCTTGGGAAAGCCGGAAAGGGGTTAAATACATTATATATTCGTTTCATAATGAACCGATGATAGTTCAGGGTCTGAATTTCAAGCATGTTTGAGTAAGCCCAGCTAAGATAGCCAAATAAGTTATTCCCTTTTAAGGAACTCACACTGCACATCTGAGAGTTGTATAATTCAAATCCTTTTTTATACAGGGAAAAATACAAACAATTTTTTTTCTCTTCAAATTCTGCTTATTCACAAATCTGAACTGTAACTATATATAAAATTAGTCCACACTGAAAACAGATGAATTTTCAAAGACGTGAATTCAGTATGGAAATGCATTTCCACTGAATTGAAAGGAACTGTTTCGCTTGTAGGAAAGCTTTTTTTTAAAAATGATTTTCAATAAGATTCCAATACTTTCAAATACTACTGCAGCTTCAAAATGCATGCAAAAATATTAAAAAAGCCCTTTATCTTCAAAGGTTTTTGGAATCTAAGTATAAGAGGTATTTCCGTTTGCAAATTTCTTTTGGTACCGTAAAATGTTCCACAAAATAAGAAAATAAATTTGCATTCTAATTACAGAAATATTGATTTCAAAAACTTTCGAAAATTTCAGATAGGAAAAATAAAAACTCTCGGAAACACTGGGAGCTTAATCCAATTAATAATCATGTACTTTACGGTGTGCGAAATCCACGAGATGAGGAATCTAGAACTAAATTATTTTTGGTCAGGAGGGTTGATTGGAAAATTTTCCATCGATTATTTTATGCTTTCCTTTTTTTTCCTATTTTATATTCATATATTACCCTGGTTATTATGTGGGTTTTACAGCTTTCTCGTGGAATAAAGTATCGGAAATCGAAGGGATATCGGTTTTTAAAAATAAACTACCAACAAAAAAATTCAGTAGGGAAAAACCTTAATTTGATCACAAGTGTTCTTAAAAATACTTTTCAGCTATTTTAATTTGAAAAAAAATTGCTTAATCTTAGACCATTAACACGTCCTTCTCTGGAAGTATAAGAAATAGGAAGTACTGCTGAGAAATTTCGTCTCTGGAGCTGTAGGAAAGTGAAGCACTGCAAAAGGTCTTAAGGATTGAAGCACAAAAGATTTTCATGATGAAACGAAACCCATTTATAATAATTTAACATGCAATTCTATCATTTTTATTATTAATAAATATCTGTGCGGCATCAGCTTGGGACACATCATCTAATTGTGTTTTGAGTACAGTCAAGGAAAACTGGTCTATCCACAATTTGTAATAAAAGTTTTCAAACCATTCATAACGGTGTGGCACCTCTATAGAACTCTTAAGAGAATTTGGTATTCATTTCTAATGTCTTATAAAAGATTAAATACGATTTCATTACTTATTCATAATTTTGACTTATGATTTATTTTGAAAAAATTCAATTAATAGTTTGCATTTGTAATGGTTACAAATAATTGCAAGATTGGTGAACTATTTATTAATATAAATCTCAATGATTCTTCTTTTCAAATTTATAATCATCAAAAATTTTCAACAGCAGCTACATATTTATTTTTGTATAATCTATTTTCAGTCTGATTATATTTACTTCTTATAGCTGGGTAGGTAAAAAAATTATAATATACTTTTATCAATTTCTGTAAATCTAATATGCTTTACACTCGTACATAAATTTCTATTTGAAATCTCATTAGGCTACAGCCTTTAAATATTATATTTCTGTACAATACTTTGCTTTTAATAGCATTTGAGTCCCCAGTATTGTTGTTAATGTTGGTTATTATGTTCACATTAGAGAATTAAAGAATCTACATTCTTCAATATATTTTGCAACTTTTATGAATTATTAATCTTACTGTATTCATGACTTTTGCTTGTTAATTTAATATCTGTATTTTTAACTTGTTTTAGAGAAACAAGTTTTTTGCAAATACATGTGGAAAACTAATTTTATTGTAGAGTTATTCATAGAGGAAAGTCTATATTACTGTCTGTATGATTAATAATTAACATATTTGATTTCTTTCGTATTAAATTAATGTATTAATACCTATTAATCTCTTTTTTTATTTATAAGATATATAGTTGGATTACCCCCGGAATATTATCTTTAATAAATATTACTCCAAGAATAACAACTTCCCTTTTCGTTGAAATCAAACATAAAATATTTGATTATTTTAATATGTAATAAAATCTTTTTTTAAAGTTTAATTTATTGCAGAAATGTTTGCTTTAATAGTATCTACGGTCTAATAGTTCTCCTATTCCAGGTATTCTATTAATTTCAGTGATATAATTTGCAGTTCAGTTATAAAAAATATTCTTTATTGCCTTGCTATAAACACCTTTTTTTATTATAAGACATAATTGCAAAAAAGTATTGTTACATAGATCGGGGTTCGGGGATTTTATGCAAAATCAGTCGTAAATAACAAGGCAATTCTTTAAGAGCGATGAGTATTTATTGTCGAAAATCAATCCTTGAAATACAGGATTCAGCAGCAAAATTCACAGAATAATTAACAAAAGGATTTCACACCTTCAACAGCACTCAGACACAGTAAGCAGTGTCTAAAATACACGTATGTAAATGACTATTCACAAGCACAGCTGAGCTGATCAAGTTCAAGGCAAGTCTACTAATCGCTAATCAAAACAATGCTCTCTACACGCTGGTTGAAATCAGACTCGCTACTCGCTGGCTGAAACCATACTGAATGTTGCGGCGAGTCTCTCTCTCTATTTATAGCAGAGGCCGAAATTTCTGGGAAGATGCGCTCGTGCCACAGATCGTGAAATTGGTGGATTTCTCTACTAATTTCTAGAAGAATCCAGAAAGTCCCGAACTCGCCAACATGGTCGCCAATGTCGCCAAAGTCGCCAACTTGGTCGTTAAAAATGATGCCAACTTGGCTCTATCGCCAATATTTCGCCAAGTTCCCATTGAATCGCCATTATAACGTAAGGGACGGCGTTGCTTGTGAATATTACAATTTTATCATGAAATAAATATAGCATAGAGTAATATAAAGGCATTGCACATCCAAATACAAATAATTTACATTATTTTATACAAAATTCGTAACAGTATATTCTATAAAAAACGAAGCAATTTTCCAAACGTGAATCTTTTATATTTTAAACTGTTTTAAGAGTTTGGAAAATGATGCAGTTCCAAAATTATGCTCAATTTAAAGTATTAATTTCATTATGTGTTAATTTGTAATGTAATGAATGTTTGATATCGATCAGCGCTGATTTATATTAATATCGATAATATTTTAAATTTATCATATGCATTTATTTACACACATATATATGTTGCAAGCCATCAAATATAAACGATGAAAGTTTCGCACAAAAAATATAATTATTAGCTAATCGGTTATTATTTAACGCAGTGCATAATTTGTATTTGAAATCATTTTAATTTACAAAATCTTAAATTACTCTCCCAAGTCCTGCTTATTGCCTCATCATGGCGGAAAGGTGTTCCTGGACGGAACAGGCGAAGTTTCTGGCAAGGTCCGCCTAGACGTGCAGGCCATTCCATTATGCTCAGCTAAAATCAGAAGACATTGGAGCCAAGACAGACTTCTACCGTCTGGTGCTCTAATCATTGGACTGTACTTTTCCAAGTACTGAACTCGACCAGCTCTTAGAAATAGCGGATTCGAACAAAGTTCAAGTAATTGCTATACCAGAGATAAATTTAAAGAAACTTATATCTTAAAATAAGAGATCATAACATCTTTAGGGCGGTCAGACCTCTAGGGGTGGAGGAGGATTGATCTTCATTAGGGATGTAAAACATCACAGTATTGAATTTTCACTGGATCAAACATCGGATCGTGAAATCCAAGACGTCAAGATACTATGGACAGGAAAAACGATAATAATATTCTCAATATTTAACATCCTCCGAACCAAAATCATCTACCTACTAATTTTTCTAACTTCATGGATAAAAACACTATCATTCTAGGAGACTTGAATGTAAAACATAACACCTGGAGATCATCTTGCAACAAGGCTTCTTCCGAACACGTAATGCATTGCCTGGGTCTCATAATAAGGATATCAACACAGCTCTCCTTCTTGTGTTCGGCTCCTTCTTGTGTGAAACGGCAGAAAAACGAACCGGTAGGCCGAAAATACTTTGTCAATGCAGCCGCAGAACTCTAAAAAGGGTAGTGAAACAAAATCGCAAGTCCTCGTTGGTGGAAATTTCTTAGGAGTTCCAAAGTTCATCAGAGGAATTAGTTTTAGCAGCAGGACTATCCATCGAGAGTTAAAAAACTTGGGATTCCATAGTCGTGCAGCCGCTTACAAGCTAAACATCACTCCACAGAATGCGAAGCATCGATTGCAATGGTGTAGAGCTCACCGTCATTGGACTGTGGACATGTGGAAAACTGTTCTTTGGAGTGATGAATCTCGCTTTACAGTCTGGCAGTCAGATGGACGCGTCTGGGTTTGGCGGATTCCCTGCGAACGTTTCTTTAGTGACTGCATTGCGTCGACTGTTAAGTTTGGTGGTGGAAGCATAATGATGTGGGGGTGTTTCTCGTGGTTTGGCCTGGGTCCGTTAGTTCCTGTGATTGGAAACATGAACTCTGAGATGTATGTGGACATTCTGGACAATGCTGCACTCCCAACTGTATGGCAATATTTTGGGGAAGGCCCATTTCTCTTCCAGCAGGATAACTGCTCCATTCACACATCGAGGCTTGCACAGACGTGGTTTGATGAAATGGGTGTTCAAAAACTGGACTGGCCTTCTCAGAACCCCGATCTAAATCACTTAGAATACCTTTGGGACGAATTAGAGCCCAGATTACGTAGCCAGCTAAATCGACCATTCTCACTGCAAGCACTCACTTCAGCTGTGATGGACACCTGGAAGGCAATTCCTATGGTCACCTATCAAAAATTGGTGTAAGCCTTCCCAAACGTGCGCAGGCTGTTATCCATGCAAAAGAGGGACCAACATCATATTAATATGGTCCTCAGGATGATTTAAGTCCTTACCACTGGGTGTCCGGATACTTTTGGCCAGATAGTGTACTTCAAGTTTATTTAAAATTTGTGCATATTTGTTTTTCCAATATTTTTTTCTTTTACATCCTTTAATATAGGTGTTTAAAACTTTTGTGTGATGTCTCATAGTTTTAAAGGAATTCAGTAAATAAAAAATAATCGTGTCTTTTAACAATTATTAACGTTATCTCGAATTAAAACAATTTTCTGAAGAAAAGTTTTACCCTTCGTAGAGATCATTCAGGTTAAATTTAGAAGCAAAAAAGTCCTCCTGTTGGCGTAATGGGAAATTTCGAAAATGAATTATCTACTCACGTAACTTCCCAACTACTTGACCTAACACATCATTCAATATGTCCTGGGCTAGCATACGCTGCCTTCTAACTTTCCTTAGTCTAACCTAGTAGTACTAACTTTCAAACGCCATGTGCCCAAATTTCGTGATTGTATCTTATTTAGTTGAAAAGTTACAGTGGTTTTAGTGAAACAACTTTTGTTTGTTTAGAAACCATGGATAAAAAAAGAATTTCGTGTGTAATTAAGCATTGCCTTTTGATAGGGAAAACACTATTCAAGCATAACAATGGTTTGATAAGTGTTATCTTGACTCTACTCCCTCGCCAACAATAGTTAACAGGTGGTATGCTAACTGAAAACGTGGTCGCACAGACACAAAAGACGCTAAAGTTCAGGTCACACAAATTCTGCCGTTGTTTCAGAAAACATCAAAAAAGTCCACAAAATCATTTTAGCCGATCGGAAATTGAAGTTGCTTGAGATAGCAGAGGATTTAAAGGTATCAGAAATCAGTGTATTCACTATTTTTCAATGAGAAAGATGTGTTCAAAGAGGGCGCCACGTTTGCTCAATGTCGATCAAAAACAACAACGCATCGACCATTCAGAGTGTTGTTTAGGCGAAATAAACATGATTTTTTTACGTATAGATGTGACACTGGATGAAGCATGGATCCATTACTACAGTGCTTCTTAAACTTTCAGTTTTTGCGGCCCAATTTTCTATGATAATTTTCATCGTGCTGCTTCATTATATTTGCTGCGTTAATATACTTTTTCAAATTCAACTTGTTAGATTTTTAAAATCCTATTGTATAAAGTAATCTTTTAATTAAATCAAATAGAACACGATATCATTTATTTTACTTTAATTATTTTTGCCTTTCAATTCATGAAAAAATGGAAAACTATTTTTTAAAAAAACTTTAAGAATTAAAATAAACGTGTTAAAATAAACAAGAACAGCAATGATAACCAATAAGAACTGTTTAATAGTAACTTCTAACAATAAATATTTTTAACTAAGACGGAACAGTTCTTAAACTTATTCTTGTTTTGTAATGTAACATTGATACATTTTAGAGGCATTAACTTAAAAACCTCTAAATTAATGCCTCTAGTTAATTAATTATTTTTCTTTGCTTTAATGTTTTTATTTCATTCGAAAAAGACAAACTTAAATGACAGAAGATTTTATGTTTTCCGAGAAGGAATAAGGAAGTATATGAATCATCAATAGTAATAACATCTTTAGCTATTCCAATGAGTGTAGGTCTTAAATAATATAATTTTTGAGAATCTGTTAAACTATTGTTAGAATGAATTACAATTAAAATTAAACAAATTATGGTAAGAACCATTAAATCGTGGCATTTGAATATCTGGCAACTTAATGTTCTTAAAACTATTTCCGCAAGATGTAACAGTATTGTTCTTCAAATCAATTTTCGAATTAATATTTTTAATTCTCTGGATATCTTTGCAATTATCTCCCAAATTCAGGATTTCAAATTCAAGGGGTTCCAAATCATTATCATTTTCCACTGCTTCATAATATTCATTCCAAATATCACTCAATTTAATTCGTAAGCTTTTCAAAGTATTCATTTTCGATTCCAACTTGGTTTTATCCTTTTCGTCCAGATTGTTGATTAAGTACTTGATTTGCGTCAGCTGAGCTTTTACAGCTTCCCGTTTTCGATTTAAAACTACTGATATATATCTTTAGACATAATGTTATTATTACTCTAAAAATTTTACAAGTAATAATTTTTCTAAAGGTTCCACAATTCCTCAAGCGGATCAAATATTGACCATAATAATTAAGCGGACTGTAAATGTAGCAAATTTTAATAATTAAAACGGATCCCAACCATATGGGATCGCTATACTTTTCGAACTGATTACAAAAAGGTTGAAACAGTTGGCTCGGAGCTAAATCTATACAAAGGAATTCTCGCCAACAGGCGTGAACTTCTTATCAGTGTCTTTTGCCACAAAAAGTCTAACAATACGTACATAATAAACGTATCCTTCAAAAACACTTGATAAAAATAAGAATTCAAATAAGTGATTTAAATAAATTCTATTTCTCCCTCTTTCAGTAAATCCGTTTTTCAGATCGTCTTTTTTTATAAAAAATGAAATTGCGTTACCTCTAAAAAGATTGTCTGCAATAGAAACAATCGAAATTTTGTGTTACACGCATACTCCATCAGAATAACTCCACTTCTGACTGGCAAGCATATTTTTTGATGCGGTATTTTAAAGAAACTGGAGTACATATATCTAATACACTCTACGATATGATTTTCCGGTTATTTAAATAAATTTCTCGTAAAATGCTTATATTTTCCTTATGGTTCTTAGAGAATATTGCACGAAAAAAAAACAAGTAAATGTTCTCCTCCTACGCAACTGGTATTTCATTCAATTTGAGAGTAGAAAGAATTTCATAGAGATTCAAATATATTTGCAATTTAAAAGGAAAAGCCTATATATAAGCATTGCAAAATTGAATGCATTAGTTTATTTTAGACCGCTACCCTCCCCTAAAAAGACTTCAATGCTCAACCAATTGGCACACGAAGAAAGCACAGGCCAAATCTTAGATGGATTGAGCGCAGTATAGACAGACATGGCTCTTGCTCCAAAAAACCCAACACACTCACTCACTTAGATGGATTGATGGTCTAGAAAAAGATCTCCTGGTTTTGAGAATTGGAGAACACTGGAAGGAAGAAGGCTGGCCCGAAAAAGGCTTCTTGAGAAGGCCAAGGCCCACCCTGGGCTGTCGAGCCACTGAGGAAGAAAGGAGGGCAGTTTATTTTAGAGAGTAATGAATTTTTGTTAGTGTGCAACTAAGTAGAAATCTCATTCGAGGGAATCCAAATTAATAATTTTGATAAGATCAGGCAATAATCTTCAGA